>JAWMAG010000002.1:22500-82500 GCA_037013455.1 Ceratitis rosa | reverse complement strand
AAAAAGCATTCAAAATGCCAAAACGTCACTCAAATCGAGTAAACATACCAGCGGCTCAATGTGGCTTTGTCGATGACAATTTGATTGAAATGAAAAATCTTCAGACTGAACAATGCAACAGACTATCGAATGTCCAAACATATGTACATATTTGTTTTTTTTTTTACACAATTCAAAACGAGACGTGCAAATAGTGAATTTTGGAGACAAAAAATCGCACACATGTGAGAAAAACAAATTTGTGCATGAATCTATATTGACATACCGATCACCTTTCGAAAATAATAGCTAAAATTTTACTTTTTTTCTCCACACTTCTACGTATAAAAATTACCGACAATTTTTAATTTTTTTTTCTCCACCATAACCTCAACTTATACTACTCACGTCCAGACACTTTGGCTATGTTTTGAATCGTTTTTTATGTATTTACAGCGCAGTTCTATGGCATTATTTGATTTTTTTTATAGCAAAACACCGTTAGCAATGCTACGAATTGTCTAGACATTTTAGTTGTTGGTCAAAAATAAGAAAACGTTTTGCAATTTTCACTCAACTCACCTTCTTTTCACAAATTTCACGCTTCTTCCTTGTTTCTTTTGCCTCAGTACTCTGCTCTTCAATAATTGTTTCGTCGGTTTTTTTAATGAAAAACCATCGCCGCGTGTTTGGTCAAGTAAATTGATGTGCTGGCGCCTTTGGTTGCTGCGTTTGATGGCGCTGGAGTGGATTTTTTTTTTAATTTTTACCTTGGATTTTTATTTTTAAAATATTCAAAACCCACCGCTTATCTGCGCAATATTGCCTTTTTGATATTCAGCATTAAATGAAACGTAAAATTCTTTTGCTATTAAGAATGCGTGTGTTTTGACTGTTTTCAAAATACTGTGGAATTAATTCCATCAAATATTAAAAAAAAAATCCATTAAAAATTTATTGTCTTAAGTTACTGGTTTTAAAACAGATTTTCGAAAAAAATAATAAAGATGAAAGCTTTCGATTATTTTTTGCTAAAAGGTCATAATGAAGTGAAAGTTCTTTTGGAAAAAAATGCTCAAGAATTTAAAAAGATATTAACAAAATGAACTGGAAAGATTAAAGAAAACAAAACCAAGCTTTTAAGAATTATATTTTCAAAAAATTAATAAAATTAAAGCTTTTCATAATTTTTTGCTAAAAGCTCACAATGAAGTGAAAGTTCTTTTGGTAAAAAATGCTAAAAAATTTAAAACGATATTAAGAAAATGAACTGGAAAGATTAAAGATAACAAAATTAAGCTCTTAAGAATTATATTTTCAAAAAAATAATAAAAATGAAAGCTTTACATTACTTTTTGCTGAAAGCTCACAAGTGAAAGTTCTTTTGCTAAAAAATGCTCAAGAAAATGAACTGGAAAGATTAAAAATAAAAAAACCAAGCTTTTAAGAATTAAATTTTGAATTTAACACTACAAAATGCGTTACAACATTAATATCACAAAAATAAACTTTTCATTACTACAAAAGAAATTTTCTGCCAGTGTCCTTGTACCCATACATTACATTTCTTCACTTCTATTGTACTTCAAACCCTTATTTTTAGAGACAGAGCACAATAAACACGAGTGGCATTAGAGGCGTCTGTGACGTAGGAAAATATGCAAAATTATTTAAACAGACATACTGTTTTTTGTTGTTTTGATGGACAGTCAAAAGTTTTGTAATATAAAATTTATATGAACATGTCTGGACAAGCAATCAAAATGAGCGAATGCCACAAGGGATTGCAGCATTAGAAGTGAGAAGAAAGAAGGCGTAATGATGAGCTGAAGAAGAGTTGAAGGTAGAGAAATAAATGCTGCCGAAAGTGAAAATTACACAACAAAATTTAAGAACAATTAAAAGGGCTTTAAATTTGGAAATTCGAAAATGGAAAATAAAAAAAATAAAAAATAAAATAAATTAAAATACACTAAAATAAAGGATGTGGCCATATGCAGAAGTTCACGCAAGTGAGGAAAGTTTTTGACTGCCATTCACCTGGGAGTGGCCAGAAACGATTCTTTTGCATATGGTTCAAGCAGCTCACGACTTCCGGTTTTAGACCACGTATCCCCTGGGTAGCCAACAAACATCCGTTTGGAGGCGAGCTAAAGTGAGAAGGCGAATCCCATGCGATTGTGCGTTGGGCTTGGAACCCATCACATGGGAAAACTACGCAATCAATTTCAGCCTCGGATGAGAGACCCCCTTTTGATTACGAGCCCCGCAAATGTTTTAAAGATTACGATTTGAGGACATGCACCTGGAATGTGCGGTCCCTTAATTGGGAAGGTGTCGCTGCCCAGCTGGTTGGTGTCCTCAGAAAATTTAAGGCTGACATCACCACCGTCCAACGGGACAAGGACGGAAGAAGGTAGGTTCTTGTGAAATTTACTACAGCGGTGTCGTGGTGGCGGATTCGTGTTGGGAGAGAGACTCCCTTGCCGAGTACTGGCATTCACTCCGGTGGATAAATGTCTCGCCACAATCCGCATCAAAATGAAATTTTTCAACACCACTCTAATTTGCACCCACACCCCGACGAAAGAGAAGGACGATGTGGCCAAGGATGCCTTTTACGAGCGCCTCGAACGCACTTATGAGTGCTGCGCCCGCCACGACGTCAAAGTTGTGCTTGGCGACTTCAACGCCGGGGTGGGCAAAGAAGGTATTTTTGGAACAACAGTCGGAAAATTCAGCCTCCATGACGAAAAATCCCCAAATCGGCTGAGGCTGATTGACTTCACCGGGGCCCGAAATGTGGTGAAATGTGGTTGTCTGTAGCATTAGATTCCGGCGCAAAAAAATTCACCAAGCTACTTGGCTGTCTCCAGATCGAAAAACTCTCAACCAAATCGATCATGTTATGTTTGCGTAAGACAATGTATCCATTGTTTTAGATGTGAGTACGTTCCAAGGTCCTAATATCGACTCGGATCACTATATTGTCGCAGTGATGATACGCACCCGCATCTGTGTATCGAAGAATGCCCGTCAACAAATGCTATGAAAGTTCGACGTTGAAAAGCTGCAATTCCAACAGATTGCCGAGCGGTTTTCTACTCGATTTGCACAGCTCCTCTCTGAGAGCACTCATCAGCAACTCGGTATAAGGGAACTGTGGGACGGCATTGCAAAATCCCTGCAAACGAAACTACTCTTATATAAAAAAGTAAAACAAAATGAAATAAAATAAAAATTAAAATAAAATAAAAAATAGATAGAATATTGCGCTATCTAGGAATTATAATGATTTTTTATGGCCGAAATTAGATGGTATTGATCTGGACGAATTAGTTGGAAAAAATTAAAAAATAAATAAAATAAAATGAAATATGTTATAGAAAATTGAAGTAAAATGTTACATTTAGGTAATAATATTATACCTCCCTCATAGAAAGTAGTCAAAATTTGGGTCAACCAACTTTCAGACGCTGCCTTTGAGGCCAAATCTTCACCAGCCAAACTATTCGCCATGGTGCGGACTATAAGGTGGATGTATAAGAACACCCCAACCAAGTTCTAGGAGCTTCTTCGAAGTAACTATCAAAGTGTTTGGTCTACCGTTGTCCCAATGACACATAATTCGCCTCCTGTTGGCCAAAGCTGCGCGCTTCTGGGCGATTGCTTCCCTTAGACGTCCAATTGGTGACAGCACAGGTTGGATTTAAAAGATTGGCCGTGAGACACCAGCTCATAGCGGATGATTTCTTGCTAATCACACCAAACGTACAACTGGCCGTCTATCCTGGCTTGGAGACCGTTTTACTAGACCTAAAAAATGAAATAGATATAGACAGCCGCAATTGCTGAAGAGTGAGCAGTGCGTACTACCATTCAGAGGGCCAGGACTCGAGTCCTACTTTGAGCAACATTGATAATTATGGAAAATTAATTTAAAAATATATATATTTTTTTAATTGCGGATATTCCTCGGCACGGAATGTTAAGACCTCCGAGTGTATTTCTGAAATGAAATAAAAGCTCCTTATAAAACCCTTTGACCTTTCGGAAGTGGCTTAGAATAAGGTGTAAGAAAACATCAATACGGAGGCGGATCTCTGCCCAAAAGTGCTTCAGCCTTCACTAAGCAACAATTTTAATATATATACTCATACTTATATATTATAATTTGCATATATACCCAAACATGCATGTCTAAGTATCTGCTGATTTTTTTTTTACTGAAATGCCATCATCAAAGTGTTTGTTTAGTACGAAAAATCGGATTTTTAACATTTTCTAATAAAGTTGTAAAACCTTTACCTTTACGCCGCCCTTTCTACAGCCATTCACCCTTAAACAAATATATCTACCATATGTGTGTTATGTATGTAAGTATATTTGTTATGAACTTAGCAAACAATGTGTGGCATAAAATTTGTTAGCCAACTATGCAGCATGTGAAAACAAACACTCACTTTATAACTTTGTGGCATGTGGCATTCATATAGGCTCCAGCAAGTGGGGTCAGACGATACTCACTCAGAATCTAATAGACATTTGCATAGTAGATTTGAAAATATATTAAATTCACGTTACCGTCAATTTACATACATATAATTTTTTATATACTTTTTAAAGAGTTTTTATGTACTTGCAACAAGCGAATAAATACAATTGAATTGTCACTTGTTTGAATTTTTTGCTCATGCATAGCGTGATTTTAACTAAAATTAATTTTGAAAAATTTTCAAATACATTTGTACATATAGTTTTGTATGTAAATATGTATGTATGTATATATACATATATTCTTTTTTCGATATAAGCAGACGTGTCCAAGTGCTGAAAGCTGTTGCTTGCTGCTTCAACACATGTCAAGCCATGATTTATGCCAAACCACCAATAATTTTATGGCACTCGATGGCATGTTGCCACAATGGCGGCACAGACGTTCGATTGGTGGGTACCTTTGTATGTATAGGTATATGGTATACATTTGTTACACGTGTATGGCTATGCTTTGGTAGATAGGCGAATTTACTCATTTTGCAAACTCTGTTTTTCATCAAATTCCCCATGTGAAGTGCTGAGTTGAAGAGTGACAGAAAAGCACCCTCAAAAAGGCTATACAATTTTGTTCAAATTTTTTTAGAAAGAGTATATTGATTGGTACAAAAAGCCATTGTCATCAATCTAAAGGTATACTCTTCTATTACTCATATCTATAGCTCCTTAATTGGAACATTACCAAATGACTTATGTATAGGAACATGTGTGCTATATGTATCATATTTTTTCGTCTTTAATTCGATCTTTATAAATAAACAAAAATTTAGATTTTTCCTCAACTTCTTCTTCTTCACCAGTGCCTAATAATGTCTTAATATGTACCATATGTGGTGAATAATAGAGATATAATATTTCAAGTACATTTTCAAATAGTTTCTAGTGCCAAACTGTTGGTGTGTAAAATTTTTTCATATATACATTTATCCCTACAAATACGCAGATTTAAATTTTTTTGTTAAAAGAATTTTTCTTATGGGAATTTTTTTAAGATGTAAAATAATACACTTTATTTCATTTTGTTATATTTTATTTAATTTTCTCTATTTTTTATTTTTATTTTAGTTTATTTTACTTTATTCTATTTTTATACTCTTTTTATTTTATTTTATTTTATTTTATTCTTTTTATTTCATTTTATTTCTTAATATTTTATTTTATTTAACTTCCTTTTATCTATTATTTTTTAAATTATTTAAGATTATCTTTTTCATTTTATTTTATTTAAACTTTTTTTGTTTTATTTTATTTTATTTACTTTTCTTTATTTAATTATTTTTTTCAATTTATTTTATTTTACATTATTTCATTATATTTTATTTTATTTTATTTTACTTCTTTTAATTTAATAGTTTTTCATTTAATCTTATTTAGTTTTATTTTTTATTATTATATTTAAATAGTTTGATTTTAGTTAATTTAATTTACATAATTTTAAATTATTTTCCTTTTTAATATTTATTTTGGTTTTGCTTTTTTTTATTATATTTTTTTTTTATTTTTTTCCTTTATTTTATTTTATATTATTTTATTTTATTTAAACTTTTTTATTTTATTTCAGTATATTTTATTTTTCTTTATTTAATTTGTTGCATTTTTTCATTTTTTTATATTTTATTTTATTATGTTTTATTTTATTTTATTTCATCATATTTAATTTTATTCTACTTCTTTTTATTGAATTTTTTTTTCATTTTATTTTATTTATTATTATTCTAAATACTTCAAATACTATTATTCTAATGATATTATTTAATTTTATTTTATTTTTTTTTTACATAATTTTGAATATTTACTTTATTTTATTTTATTTTATTTTAATTTAATTTTATTTTATTTTACATAATTTTATATTTTTTACTTTATTTTATTTTGTTTTTTATTTTTTTACTATTTTTTTCAATTTTATTTTATTTCATTTCATTTAATTTTATTTAAACTTTTTTATTTAATTTTTTCATTATATATTTTTTTAATTTAATTTCTTTAATTTTCTTTAATTTAATTTAATTTTATTTTATTTTATAATATTTAATTTTACTTTATTTCGTATTTTTTAATATTTTAATTTATTCTATTTTAACTAATTTGATTTTATTTAATATATATTTATTTTGTTTTATATTATAATATTTTATTTCATTTTAATATACTTTGTATTAATTTATGTTAATTTTTTTTTATTTAATGTATATATATATTTTTTTCTTTAGTTTATTTTATTTTATATTATTTAATTTTATTTTAGTTTATTTAGTTTATTTTATTGTATTTTATTTTTTTGAATTTTATTTAATTTAATTTAATTTAGTTTGATTTAATTTAGTTTTATTTGATTTTTTTATATTTTTATTTGTTTATTTTGTAAATATTATTTGATTTTATTTCATTTCATTTTATATTATTTTAGTTTATTTTAGGAAATTTATTTGAGTTTATTTCGATTCACATTTACTTTGCAATAAAAAAGCTCTCTTTTTTTCATTCTCACATATTTCTCGAAAAAGCCACATACCAAGGGTTGAATTCAGCATTTGTGTAGGAACATATAAATATGTTTATATATGTACATATTTTCAATTTTTAATTTAAATTATTACTTTCATCTTTTATTTATATTTCACTATCAATTTGAAATCACTCTTCTGTGAAGGGTGCGCACTTTTCACCCTAAACACTTTGTTTTGAGCTGCGTAATAGTCGCGCATATGGAGAGGGAGGAGGGCAAAAGACCACTTCACACTTTATAAGATCTGTGGCTTGGACAAGAGTGTGAACGATATAAAAATTAGCTGCGTCAGTTGCGTAACAATTGCTCATGAATATACATACGTGTATATTTTTATTTGAAATATGTGATAGCATGAGATTAGCATAAATCATTTTTTTTTGTGGAACTTGAAGATAAAATAAATAAAAAGCTGTAACAAAATACTAGAACGCCTACAGAGTCCCATTCTTTTAAGTGCTGTGTTAGACCTACTTTAGATTTGACATCCACCCGATTCCAGCGTGGGAATATTGAATTAAGAGTGTCCATACTAGATAGAAAAGTTTCTTATGAACTCTTCAGTTTATCTTCAATCAAAGTGTAAAAAAAAAGTTTATAGCTGCCTCCTTCAAATATTTCGACCCATCCAAACATCTCTGGAAGAAATAAAAGTTTCTAAGTATTCATTAGAAAACAGTACAGAGACGCAATGTGGTTGTTGTAACCAAAAAAAAATACTACCCAAATTGATAGCGATGAAGCTCCATCTAGGGTCGGAGTATTAAGAAAAATTTCAGATTTGAATGAATTTTTTTTCTCTTTTTATCAGAACACAAAAATCTCTCTTCGGTTTTATCTCGGTCCTAATATACATAAAGAGTCTCGAGTGATCTCTTGAAAATCATCCAGACGCTTTCTCGGCAGATTATGCAGCACTTGAAATGCCAACATTTTGTGGCAAGCCATAAATAAAGCAGGGAATCTTTTTAAAAATAAAATTTTTCAAAACTTAATTTATAATCACTTTCAAATGTCCAAACAATTCGCGCCACTCATAAGCAAGCACAATCCGGCCTAAGGCATTTACGCATATTTTGTTGTTGCACATGCGCAATGCATAATTTTTTGTCGCATAAATAAAATTCTAATTGGCATGACATGCGCGCTTTGTGTTATGCGATGAAGCGATTCACAATGGCAATTTGTTGTAAACGACAGTCGAGTTATTTCATGCCAACGGCGTATTTGTTGTTGTTACTTGAATGGTTGTTTTTTGTTGGTTAGCTGGTGGTGGCAGATTGTTTATTGGACTGTACGTACGTATGACATACACATTTATGTATAGGCGTTGGCATTGTTATTGTTATGTTGTTGACATTTAGCCGGCAATGTCATAATGTAGTGACAGAAGTGCATGCCTCTATATATGTGCATATGTATGTGTGTGAATAAAGGTCTCTCCACACATTGTCCATCCGCTTTAAACGTCGGTTGTTGCCACTTAATCGTGTTATTTTGCTGTAAAGCAATCGCTTAATCGTGCAACATGATCATAACTGCTTCGGAGGCGCTCACTGTGTGTCATTTAATGTATGTACGTGAGTGTAAGCATGTATAGTTGTATGTAAACATTTGTAATAAATTTTATAAGCCCTAAGCTATGAGTCTTTTTTTCTTTGAACTGCGATTAAGCCGTCGCGCACATAATGTTTAGTTGTACATATGTAAATATGTACGTACATATGTATTGTCTGAGCTGCCATTCCATGGCACTTTTGAAGATTTTATTGTCGAGTTGGCAACTTGTCAAATTATTTTTTTTTTTACTTTTTTGTCTAGTCAACAGTGCAGAAAAATACTCAAATAGAATATATACTCGTAAGTGGAATCTCATTTACATGATCATTAGGCTGGTACGAAAAAAATTTAATAATTAAAAAAAAAATAATTTAAAAAAAAATTAAAAAAAGTGTTTCCAAAAAATTATTTTTGCATAGAAGAAACAAAATATTTCGCAAATATACTTCTATAATAAGTTTACCTGTGAAGAGCAACATTCCCGAACTCCTCCGTGATGGCGGAAGTGGAGAGAAAGTGCCATACAAGGTTTTGAATGAACTGCTTAGCTTAGCAATCTTCTAATGTCTTCGATTTTATTGTCACCGGTTTCGGAGTTCTTAATATGAGAATCCGAAGAGATATGGAAACAATTTCCTGAGACTACCATTAAGCATAAACAATGGCCAGTCTTATGTTAGGCCGTCTGCTCCACCTGAAAAACACTTCGGAGAGGATTTGCTAATACCAAACTCTCTTGAATAGACTCCGCCACCCACCCTGTTATTCAGTTTTGTATAAAAAAAGTGGATTCTGCATTTTCTGGTACTATCCTACTAGGAAAACTATCTTGACACCTGTCGCAAAGTCAGTGAAGTTTAAGCAGTTGAGACGGTACCTTCTTGCTGTGGTATATATAAGTAATATAAGTAAATATAAGAAATCATCGAGTCTGACCGTCATGCGAGCATTGTTGCGATTGCCGAGGAGCTAAACATTGCACAAAAACAGCTCTGAGAGTTTAGTTGGGAGGTCTTCATGCATCCACCTTATAGTCCGTACATAACACCAAGTGATTGCCATTTGTTGTGTTTATCGCGAATGATTTGGCTGCTGAAGAATTGGCCTCAAGAGAAGCTTATGAATTTTGATTGTCCCAATTTTTTGGCCAATAGGGATGAGAGTTCCTATGAGAGAGGCATAATGGCGTTGCCGTAAAAATGACTAAAAATTAGCGAGCAAAACGGTAGGTGTTTGAAATAAATAAATAATACAATATAAATAATAAAAAATAAAAATAAAAATTTAGATTAATAAATTGTTTTCAGTAATTCCGAAAACTCGCTTTTCATATTCATTTTGTACCACCTTAATGTGTGTTACTCATTTTCAAACACTTCACTCCGAACTGCTCTCTTTCATACTCTCTCTCCCTCATCGCAACACATCTGCCCATTTGCTGACGTTTTGGTCAACTTGCTTTTGACACATAATCGTAAATTCCTCTGTCTACATTGGAGATAAGCTGACAAATTATGACGGACACATCAATCGTTTTATTTACGATTTTATTAAATGCCATTTTACATAAATATGATTTTTCGGATTTTTTCATGTTCCATACATACATACATAAATTATGAGATATTTTTTTAACGATTTAATGTGAATGGCGTGAAATTGTTTATTTTCATGTTTGAGTATTTAATACTTTATTGATGCCACTTCTGAGTACTAAAAGAAGATTAAGAAATACATACATACATATACATAAATGAATATATTATTTATATTTAAACTCGTATGTATGTATGTGTTCTCACTCTGTAAATAACAACTTATGACATTAAGGGTATTAGGTCAGCGATTATATGATTGGTTATATAATATATTGCCCTTAAAGTATAACGAATAATACTTGAAAGAGATTTAAATTTTTTTATGTTTGTACTTTTTTCCATTTTTTGTGTTATTTTAGTATACACTCGTTAGTAATAAAGTAGAGATTTAATGCTATTTTATGGTGGAGGTCAAACAAACTCAACGAGTGGACCCTCGTGGTTGGTGCAATCGTAGATTTTTTTTGTATAAAATCTTTAAAAATTATTGGAAACAAAAAAAAGTTGCTCTCTATATACAATAATCTCAAATTTTGAAAAGTATTCACACTTTCATTATAGCCAGTTCACACAGTTCACGTCTCTAAGTAAAATGGTTTGGGTCTTAGTAGGTATGCTTACCAGCTGCTTTTCAGATATGAGGGTTATTTTTTATATTTCGGGTAGAGAACCGAAACAAATGTTAATCGTCGAAAATCGCTTTATCATTTTTCAAATAATTCTCCCTTAAGATCTGCCTGCGTTTGAGCCAATTTCTGAAGCACATGTGCCGATTGAGGTGTCTCTAAAACATGCTTTCTGAATGCATAACCCGCCTCTTCAGGTGTCGAAAAATGTTGTTCTCTCAGTTTATATTTTACGCACGGTAATAAAATGCAGTCAATCGGTGTCAAGTCAGGACTATACGGTGGATAACTCAGTCGATGTGTGAGGGCTAGCATTGTCGTGGTGTATCATTCAGAATTTGCTGATCTGCGGTGTTCTGGAGGTTCGGTCCAGTTTAAAAAAAAAAACACATTTGCATTTGCTTGGAAGGGCTTCGTGCGTAGTTGGATTCGGCTCACCTTTAAACACCCACACAGTTGACGGCTGTTTACTTTCGGGGCTTATATGCGTAAAACCACGATTGATCACCTGTCCGATGTCAGAGCGAGTGACAAATTGATGATCCTGATATATTAGTTTGCGCACGGTATGAATAATTTCCGGAACTAATTTTAGACTACTTTCATAAAACTCGTCTTGAAGTGACCTACGGCAGGTGCAGCTTCATCGCCAAAAGCTCAATTAAGTTCATCGATGCACTGTCGCTGAGTTAACCCACGTCGAAAGTTTTACAAAATAATCGCACGAAAATGTTGCATGTCGATACGTTCGGAGTTAGTATAACATCAAAAGTGTAAAAATTTGCAACACTGACACCAGTCTGCAAGACTAGAGTTGCCAAATCCCGAAATATAAAAGACAACCCTGAGAAATAGCTCAGCATTCCGACTAATAGCGGAACTCCACTTCATTCGTAGGGCGGATGCTGCTGGCTTTGCTATATCCCTTTCTGCAGACCCGATTTTTCAATACATTTTCGATTTTGTGGACCTTTATGACTAAACTAAACTTCTTCCTCGTACGTATATTCGAAGAAAAACGTAGCATCGTGCCACCGGGCCACATATCGCACTAAACAATCACTCCTCGAGGATGAATTGGCTTTTCCATAATTTTCTGAACCCAGTTTTTCTTGTTAAGGAACCGCCAAGATAAAGTCAGCTTCCATTTTCTGTCAAGTGATCTTCAGCCTATCGAGCGGAGCGCAATTGCAACGTGAGGTTTTACCAGGTGTGTTAGTTGAAATTTGGCGGTTTTTTTGATAAAGAAAACACTTAGTTTTCAGAGGAATCTCAAAATTTTTTTATTCAAAGTATTGAACATTGGTTTCTACACATTTCGCCCATCTCTCAGGCAAATTATGGATACCATTCCAAAAAATCTTTTTCTCTTTCGAGGCAAACCATTCGACGAGCCATTTTTCGACTTCTTCAAAGCACTGTCCTGCGAAAAGGTGATAGTCGGACGGGACGAGGTCTGGAGAGTACGGCGGGTGCAATAATATTTCCCAATTAAGTGTTTTTAATGTGTCTTTCACCAGTTTAGCGGTATGAGACGGCGCGTTGTCATGTTGCAAGATAACTTTGCCATGTCTTCGGGCCCATTCCGAACGTTTTTCGATTAACGTATGATTCAAATTGATCATTTGTTTGTCGGTAGCGATCCGTGTTCACCGTTTCACTAGGTTTTAACAACTCGTAGTACACCACACCACACTGGTCCCACCAAACACAGAGAATTGTCTTACGGCCAAAGCGATTTGGCCTTACAGTCGATGGGCCAGCTTCACCAGAGGAAAGCCATGATTTTTTGGCACCCATTTTCCATACTTCTGGATCTTTCCCATGGCTTTTAAACGTTGGCAAATTGCTCCTCGAGTCTTCGAACTTTTTGGCTGCACCAGGATGTTCATTGTCTGTCGAATCGAAATCTCCACTTTGAAATTGACGAAACCATGTCTCACATGTTCTAATCACTGGATCATGTTCACCATAAGTTTCTACCAGCAACCGGTGAGCTTCAGCTGCTTTTTTCTTTTGATGAAATAAGAAAAGCAACGAATGCCGCAAATGCGATTTACTTGGAACGAAACTCGACATATTCACTGAGGTAAACAAATATGACGCTATTATTTTGGTGGAATGTGACTTTCGTACTGGTATTTTTGTAGGTTAATGTCAATAAAAAAAATTAAACACATGCCAAATCATAGAAATTTATACATATTGTTAGCGACATCTACTAGTAAAACCTGCACACTTCAACAAACACACCTGGTAGTTCTTGAGCCATACTTAAGCCTGCTGCCCCCGCTGTGATAGCAATGGAGTGTCTGTGAAAAAGGTTGCTCTCACCTCATAGCTGCTCAAACCATTCAGTGTGTTTTATGATATCAAAAAGATTGCTGAAAGTTGGAGAAGCTAAAGTAGAAATAATAATTTCCGAGGAGGCGATGTGATGCCGCACTGAGGACTGCCCAGTGGTAGTGCTCCAACAACTCCTCGCTAAAAGTGACTCTCCATCAAATATAGTATGGTTGTTTCTGCTCTCAATGCTTCAGTTGTTCTCCCATCACCTGCTATTGGTCCTAAATTAGATAGCAGTTCTAAGGAGGAATTTGCCACAGTTAGGACTATTTCTCACCTAATCAGCTCGTCGATCTCACATTTCGCTATGATGTAGCTGTGTCCGGGGAACCAAATCACGGACATTTGCCATCCAATATTGATATTTATTCAACTTTCACCTGCATTCTAATGCCACTTTTATGGTATGATTGCATTGGAGGGGCTTGACTTGGCTGTGAAAATAAATTGTGACACACAGACTTGACTTAGTAGAATTGAGTAACCACGGAGGGGCTTTAATTATTGGAGTTAAATGCGAGTCGACACCGTTGTTATAGACGGCTACGAATCTTTGATTCAAAGCCTTTACATTATCCCATTCGTTCGCCTTTTTGATGTTTACTGAAAAAGCCTCGTCAAAAGTAGTGTTCCTGTGCGGTTCTAGTACAACGGCTTGCATTTAGTCTTCAGCGTATAGATCCAGTTGGAGAAGATTAAGTAGAGTTTCAAGGGCTAATGTGTAAGATCAGAGGGAATATAAAAAGATGAATGCACTACTCATTTTGATCTAGCCCGTAGCCTAATCTGTGCTGCAAAACAAAACGCGAGGATGCGATGTATCTCCCGTCATACGCACAACACTAAACACTTGTATAATTTTTTAGTTATTTAGAGCTTCAATGTTTTCTGTAAAGAAAGTAAACTTTATCCCTTAGTAAGTCCATAATTCATTTGAAAGATTTCGTTTAGCAGTAACAGGACGCGATGATATTAAAACATGCACTTGATCAGCTACACAGTTAATTTGCAGATACGAAGACCTCAAGCAGATACAATATAAGTGTATACCGCTCGACAGGTGCAGTCAATTAGACTACTCGTCATAACTCCCAATACCAATGGGCGTTTAGTAATTTTGGCTTCTATTATGCCTCACCTTGATGAAAGAAGCAAGTATCTGTAGATATCTTCCAAGACCTAAGCAACACAGTTGATATTATATGTATTTATGTTGAAAGTAGGCGTGTCCAATATGCGTGCAATGGAGCGTAACAAAGTAGAGCACGTTGCGCTTCAATGAGATGGTTAAATAACTGGATTTTCAAAGCATAATAAATGTGCGCTAAAATTAAAAGCGGCAAATAACTAAGCAGCCAGTAGTTGTAGCGATTAATTGCATGTTGCTGTTGATTATTGGCGCTGTTGCTTTTATATGTACTATCTACTACATTTTCGTGCCAAGCGTTTATCAGCCTCAACTGAGCTGAATGCACTATAATTTCATATTTTCTTGAGCTAAATAAGCGCTTGGCTATTGGCGAGTTTTAATAAACGTTTTTATGTCCCAACTGTTTTATAGCCACTAGAAGAAGAAACGTACATTTTACAGCCTAACCTTACCCGTGGCTTGTTGAGTTGTGGCTTTGCCAGAGAGGCGTGTGGCATGTAGGCTAAAGTTGTGCTATAGTTATTGTTATTGCCTGCTTGCCTTCGCTTTCCACTCACTCAGTTCTTCTACTGCTGCGTTGTCATTGACGCCCTTGGGCTGGTCATTCTTTCATAACGGCGCAACTTTTGCAACACAACAGCCACGCCGCCAGTAATAAGTGAGTAAAAAGTTTTTTATAATACTCCCTTTTTTACATTTATTCACTTTCTACTTGTAATAAACACTCCTCTATTTCTTCTAGTTTATATGCCACTTCTGAGTTTTGCGTTATTCGCATTTTTATTCTCTTTTCATAAAAGTATCTTCATACATACATCCATACCACTGACCGCTTAGTGCAAATTTCACGCTGCGCTAGCAAAACTTCAACAATCACATTGTTGTCCATTAAATGAAAGGGAAATGATGCGAAACGCGCGTTCCTTCTTCTCGTACTTCCTTCCTTGCGCTTGATAACCTTCGAGTTATTTTATTTTCATTCTCTACAGACATTTACTGCGCTGCGGGTAGCCCGCATTCATTAAAATGTGCACCGCAGACAATAAGACGTCAGGGCAATAGCGTCTTCTAGAACAATAACGGTAGTTTTGTTGTGTGTGTGCGGTGCTGAGTACTGTGTAGTCATGCGACACGCGTCTGTTGTCTGACCGCTCGCTCGCCAACTGTGAGCCGATGGCTCGCTGTTGCTTGCTCGAAACTAAACGGAAGTGCAAAATGTGTGCTCTGCGTAGCCTAAACATCGGCTGTCGTTTAAGTCAACCAACAATGTGCGACTGAGAATTGCAAATGCTCTTCATAACTTTGCTCTGCACTGCCCACGATTACTACTCACTCGTCGTCGTCACTGCCGTCGTTTACTAATAGACTTTTATGCCCATTGCGAATTGAATAGATTTAAATAATAGATGCATTTCAAAAATTATTTACTTCTTAAGAATTTTAACGTCTATAGTGGGGGTGTGTGTGCGTGTTGTTGGAAAAGTTTTTCCTGTGTCCGGAAGCAACTTCATTTCGGCCGGTGGAATGACGATCTGTGTTGAATGCATTAAAGTTGAAGTTAAGTCATTTCCTGCGCCATACTTTTGCTGTCAATTTGCGAAATAGTTAATAATCAGTTGGATTTCGCTTGCCAGCTCTGCAGGAATGCAGGTGTGGGATATAAAAGAAAGTTATTTCCGTACATAAGGAAGTAATTTCAGAAGTGGAATTTGAATGGGCGCAGTAAGTTTTCATTTGAAGGAACATTTAAGGCGAGGGAAAGCAACTAAAACTTTGAGGAGCATTCCTCCAAAACTATGTGGGCCTCGACTTGCATCGGAAGCTGCAACTCAAGCTCTCTTCCCATACATAAATCATGCTTTAAAATTCAGAGTTATATACCACTCTAAAGATTGCACAACTATATGGTTTCGACAGTGGAAATATTTAAGTTTCCAACCCCTACTGCATGAATTTTGACCGAACCCAGATAGCTCTGTACTGCTACCGTTAAAGGAAGATGATATTTTGAAGTATGACGCAACCTCTCTGATCTACAGCAATGCATCATAAGTCGGAAGTTAGGTTTTGTGTAAGACTTTTCTACCTAAGAACAGACCCCAAAAGTACAGAACGCTCCTAAATGAACTAGTAAGGCGGATCGGCTAATGGTCACTGGCTCAACAGCCTTGCAGGCCCCATCAATGTATTTATTCATAAAAGACTCTATAGCCTCCCATAGCCACCTCGCTATAGAAGCAAATTCTCGGCTTACAAAACTGCGCACCAAAGTTGTGGCCTGGTCGCCCTACTTTTCCATCAATTTCTATTTGATACACGGTACAGTGGTCTGGAAGACTGTATTTTGTTGACCAAAATAGGTCTTTACTGTTGATCTTTTCATTCAATTTGTCAAAATCTCTGAAGTGGTGGACTCTACACTGTTCTAACTTGGCTCGGTATATTCAATGATCAGTTCAAAATCTTTCTTGAATCGTGGGTTGTTTGTAATCTCCACTCAGTATGACTTCAAGCACTGAAAAATCGAGCTGTTTCGATGATTCGGTCAAGAGGGAGAAGGCTGTTAGATGTGTGGGTTTTTGGGGGACAAAGAGGTGGTTAGAATCCTGCGGTGAACCACTTCATGCAGCACTTACGTTAGAAATGTCGGGATGGGTCTGAATAAGCAGAAGTTGCGTCTATTCAAGTATAACCTGACCGTCAGCTCTCGCGAGGCAGCTTAAGTTCTCCGTTTGCTATAGGCTGTGATCCCCTATCGAATGCCGAACAATATAAAGGGTATGTTTGTAATAGCCGGACCATCTGACTGAGAGGTCATTGCAGCCAGTTGGCTATTTGGCTGAAGTTCATATATCTTTGTGAGAATAAGTTAGTATTGAAAAATCCACCAACGGTGCCAAAAATTATTAAAGCAACAACAACAAAAAACAAAATAATCAACGCCATCAACTTTACACATCCAACATCAATAACAAACACCTCCAGACGCTTAATCTCTCTCCCTCTCTGTCTCTTTCTCTCCTCCACCTGTGTCGCCCCGCTCAAAAAGTACACACCATTAATTCTCATTTCCACCTGAGCCCTTTATCAGCGTAAATTAACAATTAATCTTTTCAGCACCCAAACGTCAGTCGGTCGGCCGGTGGCTTAGTGGAATTCCCACAATCGCAAGCAGACGTTGACTCGCTGATTGTTAGCATCTTTCACCAACCTAATTTGCCTGCAACAACGGCTTCCACGCAGTTTCGCCATAGCTCCCGGTCTCAGCTCGCCCCCAGTTGTTCCACCACTAATGATTGCTATTGTATTTTATTTTTGTTGTTGCTTTTGATGATTTGTTGTTGGTAAAAGTTGATTTACGCGCGCAATTGCTACTCTACTGTCTTTAACCTTAAATGAGTTGTTGTTTTCTTGTACCTTTTTTTGTTCTATTGAGATTATCATCGTCACCCTCTCCACTGCTATCATTAACATTCAGTTTCGAATCGCAAAGATGGCATTTCACTCCTCATTTCGCACAGTGGGGAAGAGTAACTGCTGCAGTTGGAGTTTTTACCCCCCAGTCAATACTGGCTTCATTTTGTTGTCTCAGAGGAACTCCAAGTGGTGGTGGTGGTTCGTCGGCCGGTGGGGACTCTCTGTCAGCAGGTTAATGTATTGTGGGGTGCATGGAAGTAGGTTGATTGAATTGATATGGAGGTTAACTGCTGGTATGAGATACCAAATGCAAACAGTGCGAAGTTGGGCGAAATGCGTAATGCTCAGAAGCAATTCGTGGGGGACTTGCTAGTGATTGTGGCAAAGGAGGCTGTTAGTGCTAAGTGGGAGCAATAATTACAGTTAGTTTGATGAGTAAATTATGCGCAAGTGGTTGGGACATTATGTTAATCCTTGAAACAAAGTATTTATGCAATGAATTAGTTTAAGGAAATATTTTTTAACGTTAAATATGAAAGGAACTACGGCTTAAATAAAGATCCTTTAATAGATTGATTTATGTAAAAAAATGTTTTTTGTTATTATTGAAATTTACCAAAGACCCATCACGGAAGGTTGGTTTGAAACCAGACTATGTTCCACGTTTTCATGATAAAATTACCAGGGATCACCGAAAGACGATACCAAGGATTATGGATTAAGCGACCATCGTTGGATTCGTTATATGTGAAACAGATCCCAAACCATTCAAAAGCTTCAGTCAGTTCAAAGTCTTCATGATCAAATTACCATTAATTTTTAAAAATTACAAAAAAAATTTCCTCTTCCGCTACTTTCACCGGTGAGTAGCGAAAACTTACAAAACTGGAATTTTCTTATCCATCCGGACCACATGACCTAGCCAACGTAGTAGCTTCATTTACTGAACTACACGTCAATGTCACCGCATAACTTGAGCTTACCTTCTGCGGTATTTGTCGTTCTCAATGCGCAAAGGAGCTTAACTCCCAGTGTCGACTCATCGAACGTTGTCACCGTCTAGACCTTCGCACTATAAGCAGAACGGCAATGATCTAGAGGTTTGTCTTTGTACGTCAAGAAAGAGAGAGAGAGAGAGAGAGAGAGAGAGAGAGAGAGAGAGAGAGAGGGAGATACAGTAGTGATTTTATATTGGATTATAAGACTGACATTAGTGTTGGCGTTTATGCTGGTCCCTAGATAGATGAAATTATCCACTGACGATCACTGTTTACGGAGTGTTTTACCTTTTTACACAGTACGCTCGATAGAACCTTATATGCGATATTGAGGAGGGCAATCCAACTGTTATTAGCGTAGACCGTGGGATTCCCCTTTAAATGGATTGGGTAGAGCACACTTAGCTTCCCATTACCTGTTACGCTTTTATCCTACCATTTCCTGCAAAGAAGCCGTTAAATTATTTATAATATTAAGCCCAACTAATACCCTCCACCCGCCCAACCGACGCGAGAGGCGTCATCAGCATAACGTACGGAATAGACCGAGTCATGATTGGGAAGCGTGACGGCCAGGAAGGTTTTGCTGTGTGTTTGATGGGATTGGCAAGGAATCATCTACTACGAGCTGCTCCCCTATGGCCAAACGCTCAATTCGGCCCTCTAATGCCAACAACTGGACCGCTTAAAGGCAGCACTCATCCAGAAGAGGCCATCTTTGATCAACAGAGGCCGAATTGTGTTCCATCAGGACAACGCCAGACCATACATGTCTTTGGTGACGCTCCAGAAGCTCCAGAAGCTCGGATAGGAGGTCCTAATGCACCCACCTTATAGTCCGGACCTGGTACCAAGTGATTACCATCTTTTCCTGCAAATGGCGAACGTGCTTAATGGTGAGAAGTTGGCCTTAAGAGAGGCCTGTGATAATTGGCTCTCCGAGTTTTTTGCCAATAGAGACGCAGCCTTCTACGAGAGGGGTATAATGAAGTTGGCATCTCGAGTTTACGAACAAAACGACGCATATTTGACTTAAAGCGGACAAACATAAAGTTATCATATTTTGAAAAATCAATAAAAAAACCGAACGAACTTTTTACTTGGACCGAATATAGAACGCCACAGCGACGTATGGTTTATGGTATATTTTTTGCTTAATTTTGAAATTGCATTGCATTTATTCTTCTGGGAATTTTGTTATGCAAAACAAAGCAATTAATTAGAAAAATAAACACAAAATCCTTAATAAACTGAACGCTAATTGCAAATTAACAAATATTGTGGCGTCATTTGGTTGCCACAGACCGCGTTAGTGGAAGTGTTGCACTAAAGTTTTTGTTGATTTTTTATGCATTTACATATGTATGTATATACCAATGTGTGATTGTTAATATAATATATATATTATATTATACGTGTATGTATATTGAAACATTTAAACCACTCTGCAGGAAAGTCTGTTGCCGATCAAAGTATAGCTTTCCACAAAATTAACTAAATTTCAAGTTGTAAAGAGTAGCTTTTGTCATTTTCCTGCAGGTGCATATCTACATATGTACGTAAGTATGTTTACCATATATATATATATATATATTTGGAATATAAGTTGTTGAAATGCGTAATTAGTGGTCATTAATTATTACATATTCGCCGCTTTCAATTGTAGTCATTGCGGTTGTATGATTTTGCGAAAAGTGGTCTCGATACTTTATATGCAAACATAATTAGTAACCATGTGATATATGTACTACATATATGCGTTTCGACCGAAAATTAATAAATCATAAAGCGCTATAACAAGCGCAAATATTATGAATAGACGTAATTAATCATGAAATGTGAAATTTTATAAAATTTGCCAAAATTTATTCAAAAATACTTGCTGCAGAATTTACTGTGCTAAAAAAATTCCAAAAATTCGAACTAAAAATTAATAGGTACTATATCGTATAAAAAATTCAAATCAATATATAGTAAATATTCCGACTTATTTTGGTATTAAGAAAGTGTCAGAGTTTTAAACTTTCACCGTAATTTGAAAATTAAAATAAAATGTCAAAAAAGGGCCCATGAAACTCTTTAAATTTAAAATTAAAAATAAATAAATTTTCAGAATTAAATTCTAATTAAAGCTGTCGGACCATTGCAGTTCCTTCTTCTATACCGAGTTATAAGCTATCATAAAAGCTGTAAAACGCAACGAAACCTAAAGCACAGAGAGCGACATCTGTACCTTCAGTGAAAGGCAGGCTGTAATAAAAGTTGTTGGTTCAATTACGATAAACTAAAACTGTGTTGTCCTTTCGGAGATCTATTGATGAGAACGGTACAGAGATACAAAAAAACGAAGGTAGTTTCACTCAATATAAAATAGACAGAGAATGATTTTTTGACATTATAATTTATTTTCATTTTAATTTCAAAATATAATAAATAATATATACGTATATAAATTATTATAAGTTTAAAAAAATATTAAGCCACCTGAAAATAATTTTATTTCCATTAGATTCCAGAAAATACAATGCAAAACCTTTGAGTTTTTTGTGAGTACGTTTTATTTGTCTATATATTAGTTTTTTGGTTGCATTGAAAGGTTTCACTTTTTTCCAAAGAATTTTTTTTAATTTTAAAAGTTGAAAATTTATTAAAAAATATTTTTGAAAAAAAAAATTTTTTTGAGTGAAACTACTTTGTTTCTTGTATCATGTTATAGACTATAATCCCCTGTTGGAACTCTTTTCATAGAGGATAACTGCGGTAGAGACAGCAAGCATTAAGATGGGAGAAATAGAACTTGTGGCAATGCAAGTGCAGGACAAAATAAGATCTTTAAAGGTCGCGTGGAAAAAGTACGATATTTTAAAGATTTTTCTTAACATTGTATTAAAAGACAGAAGGCAGAAATGACAGACATGACGGGGAGAAGGAGCTGGTTTTCCACTTGTTATACATTGCTCTAAGCAGAAGTAGACTTCGTCATATTGCATTCACTTTTACTATTGACCTTTGCCTTATGACAGAAGCTAGAATAATCAAATCTATTAAAATTCATAAGTTCAAATGGGTCTACTTACCGAAATTTTCTTCTACTATTTTTTAATTTGAAAATATTTTTCAATTAACAAATGCTATTGCACATTTACATATATTATTTTAAACGCAAAATTTATGACCCAAAATCTGTCCGAAATTACTTACTTTTTAGACTAATCTCATAATCATATTTTTAATGAAAAAATCATTTGGGAAGGTGAATGGGAAAGGGCAAAAAACCATTCTAGTTTCGTCGAAGTAAGTAATTCCTAAGACATCAAATAGGCTTCCTGAGCTCCTCATTTAGACTGTAATAAACACTGATAATTTTTATTATCAATCAATATTATTTTTTTTGGGGAGTAAGAGATTCCTCTCACCCTTCCTAGATACTGCAACCACTTGGTTTGTTTTATTAATCCTGCTGACGCAAGGCAGTCAAAGTAGAAATCTCCGAGGAAATGTTG
The DNA here is from genome assembly GCA_037013455.1 of Ceratitis rosa. Classification (NCBI taxonomy): domain Eukaryota; kingdom Metazoa; phylum Arthropoda; class Insecta; order Diptera; family Tephritidae; genus Ceratitis; species Ceratitis rosa. The sequence continues at coordinate 60,260 of JAWMAG010000002.1, read as the reverse complement.
TCGGGCCGCACTTAGGGCGGCACAGTGGCAGATGTAGTGCTTCACCGACTCCTCCTTGTCTGTGTCTCTGCAGTGGCGATAGAAGTCATTAAAGAAGAAGAGCCCATCATTCTACCATGAGCCGCCATAAAACAGTGTCCGGACACAAGCCGGTTTTTATGCTCATGATGGTTCCACTTAGAAGGAGTAGAAACTTAATTATTTTTGTAACGATCAACGGCCAGAACTGCCTGGTAAAGGACGATCTTAGCAGGTATTTTCCGAGGAAACTGGTATGTCCGCAGGGTTTTCCGAGGTTAGAATTCTTACTAGCTCATTAGGCTCACAATTTCTTGGGTTTGTTCAGCTTGAAAGACGCTGCTGAAGTCTGGGAAGTCTATTATTTATGCCGATTGCAAGTGGTTCCGAGTGAACTCCGCAACCAACCCTGCTATCGAGTTTTGAGCCGTCAGTGAAGCGTTGTAATAGTATTTTTAATATTAATTTTGGATGATGGTCGGACCAGTACCCGATCGCTGGTCTTCCGATCCACTCCGATATTGGGGCCACCAAGAGAGTACATATGTATTTTCAATGTTTGAATTAAAGGCACAATTTGTATAAAAGTTTATGTAATTTATTTTTTTAATTAAATATAAATTTATTTATCCTTTTTACTTTAACTTAATACTTCCTGGTCATTCATTCGTAAATCCAGTTATTTTATAAATTCTTGCTGTTAATTTTATTTTAAAAATTCTTCTCCTTGCCATAAACTGGCGTCAAGCTCGGCTAAGACTTTTGCGCTGTGCTTTGCTGCGTGATTTTTATCGCACCTCGAACAGTATTCCTTCCGAGCTCAAAGCAGTTTATTATTTTCTGTACATACATATGTATTGTACATATAAATATAGGAGTCTAAAATGACGTACATTTGTATTGACATTTATACAAATGTGTCATTAGAAAAGTCACTACATATTTTCCTTCAAACTCATATATTTATATATATATATGTATGTACACATTTTTATGACAACAACCTATCCACCAGTCATATGCACAGTGGTTTAAAAATGGCAAAAAAGTAGAAAATTCAGCATTTTTTCTCATAATTTTTTTTATTTTTTTTATTTATTTTTTTCTTCTTTTGAAAAATTTCCTTTATTAACATTGTTAAATTCGTTTTAAAAACTTTAGTCCTGTCAAACTTGCCATCAAAAGGTATTGCTGCTCTCCTGCAGCTCAAGTTTTTCATTTTCTAGCACTATAAACGGCCTTCATTTATGGCTGTTACATAAATACACACATATTTGTTTAAGGCCCCACAGTGCCTGTCAATATCCTGTTGACTCGCTATGAGTTTTTGCTTTGCTTCCTCTTTTTTTCTTCTTTTTTTTTTTGCTGCTGCTTTTAATAAAATTCTCAAGCTCTATTTGTCTCATCTGGGATTTTCATATGCATTTTGCCAGCGACACAGCAAACAAGCAAACATTTATAGTCAAGTAAATATGTATGCATAGATATACATATGTATGTATGAGTATTTCTAAGTAAGACTGCAAACCTTTCGGAGTTAATAACGAGCGTGCCACAACACACACTGCGGGGGGCTTAACAAGTGACAATACGTGCTATTATCCGCACGGCATGTGGTTCGGCGTGGTTTCAGTGTTGCAGCGAATGCTCGAATTTCGATAAGTTCGCTAGAAAATTGAAAAAAAAAATTAAATTACAATAAGTATTCCATATTATAATAAAAGCAATTAATATATGCTTTTTTCGGTCGTTATTCTGTTGCATTATTTAATTATATTATTATTTTCTTTTTAAGTAAATTTTATTAAAATAAATTTTCTTAATTTTTGGCAACCCTGCTAAAAAATTATTTTTGTAGAAATGCTCATAGAATCTCCTCAGCTTTACACATTTTGGATGTTTTTTTATCTTTATAATTATTTTTGTTTTATATCAAAATATGAAACAGCTGGTAACCCTAAAATGTTTTTATATCGAATAATTTAGGAAAATATTGTATATCTGAGTTTATCACTGGTAGAGCATTGAAATAATTTCCTAAAATGTCCAATTCAAGTCTAGTCAAGCAGAGCGACGATCCGTGTGGAAAATACTCAGATTCTAGTGAAGGCATCCCCGAAGCTTGTAGATATTAAATACATCAGTCTCTTTTCGATTTCGTTAAAAAACCGATATGACTTATTTAAAAAACACCAAACATTCACACAATTTCATCACACTTCCTCCTTAAACCTCATTAAAATAGAAAAAAATCTGTCTCTGTCAATTCCTCAACACGCTCACTTGGCTTTCCTGTATTTTTCTTTGCTTAATAAATAGGAAGCACTCAAAAGACTCGCATTCCCGCAGTTCGTAGACAATCCTTTGAGCAGTAAATATGAACTAAAAAATTTCTAGCAAAGCGTGTGTGCGTAGGTTAGCTCCCACTCGGAGTGCGGAGTAATAAAAGTAAAGACAATTTAAAATAAGTATTGTTTTTAAAAATCCTTAGCTCTACATTGAACTTTTATAAGCACTTTACTGAGCTGTGGCAAGAGAAAAAAACCAACAAAAATAAAGGGAAATGAAATAAAATAAAAAATTAAATTAAATAAAATAAATTAAAATAAAATAAATAAAATAAAACAAATACAAATAAAATAAAACAAAAAATATAAAATAAAATAAAATAAAAAAAATAAAATAAAATAAAATAAAATAAAATAAAATAAAATAAAATAAAATAAAATAAAATAAAATAAAATAAAATAAAATAAAATAAAATAAAATAAAATAAAATAAAATAAAATAAAATAAAATAAAATAAAATAAAATAGAATAAAACAAAAAAAAATAAAATAAAATAAAATTAAATTAAATAAAATAAAACAAAAAAATAAAATAAAATAAAATAAAAAAAATAAAATAAAATAAAAAATATAAAATAAAATAAAATAAAATAAAAAATATTAAAAAAAAATAAAATAAAATAATATAAAATAAAACAATATAAAATGAGACTATATAAAATGAAATGAAATAAATAAATTAAAAAAAAAGAAAACTTAATTTAAATTAAGTGAATTAAATATGCTTTTGATTTGAATACAAATCTGCCTATCTTTGACTCTCAACTTTTCTTAGTACACTTGGTGGGCATTTGTTCTTATGGAAATATCTCAACACATTTGATTCCCTTTTGCTCTATTATTGCTGTCGCTTTATCGCCCAACAAATCAAACTCGCTCAAGGTGTGACATGCATTTTTCATTATAATTAAGAGATATTATACTTACTGACTTTAAAATGATATGTATGTAAGTGTGTTTGTGTGTATTACTAATTTTCAATTTTGTTTCTCGCATCGTTATTTTATCTCTTATCAATTTGTAAATTCCTTAGGAATTTGTCATTCCGCTCATGAAATTTTTAATGATTTCTGTTTTATTTAATTTTATAGAAAATTTACGCGTCAAATTTGGATGAAATTTATTTAACATAAATTAGATCGTGAGATCTGAGCAGCTCATTTGGATTTCCCTCCAACATTATATTCCAAGGGATTTCATTCTAATTTGCATAATGATCTATTAGATAACAGTGAAGAAGGCGTAAAGCAAATGTGAAGATGTTGCAGCGTACGAAATCGACGAGGAATCGGAAAACTAGTGGAAGGTAAGAATCAGAAATTGAAATAAAAAGAGCAGTGTGTATCACTTTGGAGTAGTCATAAAAATATTAAATATAATACGATATAACCAAATACTGACTTAATGATTAATTAGTACAAAGAACTTGTAAAACTCATCTTGGAAACTACATCTAAAGGGTTTTTCTTCTCTCTTATTATTTTTTTTCTTTTCTTATAAAAAAAAAGATCTTTCTTATCATGTCAATGGAATGAAAACACAACATTTTATATAATGTAAATTTTAGAGTTCTCTCAAGTGTACTCAAATGCTCAAGTATTCTCACTTTAGCAAAGTTTCAAAAGCTTTCGGAGTAAAGGAGCGAAAGTTCAAATTCGAAAAACATTTGACACACTTTGAGAGCTACTCTTGTAGAATTTTGTACATGAAGAATAAGTTTGAAAGCTATGGTTGTTTTCTAAAGTGTCGTTAAGCTTGTTCCGATTGAATTTGATAATCTTCGGTGTGTATCTTGGCTATTCGATATTCGGATAAGTTTTCGCAAAGCTTTCTTTGCGCCCTCTACAGGCGTTTTTTAGCTTTATATTCCCTTATTTAATTTATTTTTTATTTTTAGCGTATGTAAGTCTTTATACTTTTCTTAAATCCCCTACTTGTGAATAAAAAAAAATTACTTTTTATAAAATAATTTAACTTATTTTTGATTTATTTCAGATGCAGTGATGGAGATTCCTCAGCAAATGAGGCACCAGTTTTTGTAAGTATAAAATAAAATTTTTTAAAAATTATAAATTTTTCTGTATTCCAATTAAATAATTTTGATACTTTTCGTCAAAAGAGCAAAAAAAAAAAAACAAAAAAAAAAACAAAAAAAAAAAAAAAAACAAAATAAACTATGTGTAAAAGTTGTAAAAATTAAAAATAATAAATGTGTACAACCAAATTCCGCCACTTTATTCAATGACTTGTCAGCTTTACAACTTTGTATGGCACGCAACCACATGTCACATATTCGCCGCAGCTCTAAAACCAAACCAACGGCAGCAATAGAAAAACTCACTGTGCATTTCATACACGCTAAAGAGTTTCAGTACATTACAAGTGCATATTTGTTTTTTCTTTTAATTTTTTGGTTTTTTTCTTTTTTATTTATGCTAACCCTGTAGGAAAAGGCCTCTAAGTTGTAGGACTTTTATTTATTTTATTTTGTTTAATTTAATTTAATTTATTTACTTCATTTTATATAATTCCGATTTATTTTACTTATTTTTGTTTAATATTATTTAATTTAATTCAATTTCGTCTAATTTTTTTTATTTATTTTACTTTATTTTGTTTTATTTTATATTTTGATTTATTTTATTTTATTTTATTTCACTTCATTTCGTTTCATATTTATTTTATTTTATTTTATTTTATTTTATTTTATTTTATTTTATTTTATTTTATTTAATTTTATTTTATATTATTTTATTTTATATTATTTTATTTTATTTTATTTATTTTATTTTATTTTATTTTATTTTATTTTATTTTATTTTATTTTATTTTATTTTATTTTATTTTATTTTATTTTATTTTATTTTATTTTATTTTATTTTATTTTATTTTATTTTATTTTATTTTATTTTATTTTATTTTATTTTATTTTATTTTATTTTATTTTATTTTATTTTATTTTATTTTATTTCATTTTATTTTATTTTATTTTATTTTATTTTATTTTATTTTATTTTATTTTATTTTACTTTATTTTATTTTATTTTATTTTATTTTATTTTATTTTATTTATTTCATTTTATTTCATTTTATTTCATTTTATTTTATTTTATTTTATTTTATTTTATTTATTTCATTTTATTTTATTTTATTTTATTTTATTTGATTTTATTTGATTTTATTTTATTTTATTTTATTTTATTTTATTTTATTTTATTTTATTTTATCTTATTTTATTTTATTTTATTTTATTTTATTTAATTTTATCTTATTTAATTTTATTTTATTTTATTTATTTCATTTTATTTTATTTTATTTTATTTTATTTTATTTTATTTGATTTGATTTTATTTTATTTTATTTTATTTTATTTTATTTTATTTTATTTTATTTTATTTTATTTTATTTTTTTTTATTTTATTTTATTTTATTTTATTTTATTTTATTTTATTTTATTTTATTTTATTTTATTTTATTTTATTTTATTTTATTTTATTTTATTTTATTTTATTTTATTTTATTTTATTTTATTTTATTTTATTTTATTTTATTTTATTTTATTTTATTTTATTTTATTTTATTTTATTTTATTTTATTTTATTTTATTTTATTTTATTTTATTTTATTTTATTTTATTTTATTTTATTTTATTTTATTTTATTTTATTTTATTTTATTTTATTTTATTTTATTTTATTTTATTTTATTTTATTTTATTTTATTTTATTTTATTTTATTTTATTTTATTTTATTTTATTTTATTTCATTTTATTTTATTTTATTTTATTTTATTTTATTTTATTTTATTTTATTTTATTTTATTTTATTTCATTTTATTTTATGCTATTTTATTTCATTTTACTTTATTTTATTTTATATTTCATCTTATTTTATGTTTTTTCTTTTATTTTATTGGTTGTCTTTGCTTCAAATTGTTTTATTTTATATAAGTTTATTTAATTTTATTTAGTACAATTTTTTTTTAATTTATAATTTTGTTTTATTATATTTATTATTGATTTTATTTATTTTATTTTGTTTTATTTTATTTTTTTTTATATTTAAAAAATTTTTTTTTTACTTTATTTTTTTATTTTAGTTTATTATTAGTTTATTTTTATTTTGATTTTTATTCAATGTAATTTATTTTTTTCTTGTCGTATATTATTTGCCGTTTTTATATTATAATCTTATATATTTTTTTTTATTTATTTACTTTTTATTTTAGTTAATTTTTTTTTTTAATTTTTTTACTTGTTTTCTTTTACTTTTGATGTTATTCTTTAACATTATATTTTCCTTTCTTTAATTTTGTTTTTAGTAATTTACCCTTGTCTAAGTTTTCACTAGTGGGTAACCACAGACAAAGACACATAGAGCCGTTGCGTGATTTGTTGATTTTTGGTTTCTGGTTTTCTCTTGGCTCGTTCGTTGCCGCTCATGATTTTGATGGAATTCCTTATTTTGATAGCAACGAAAATTGTTCTAATGTCTGTACTTATTTTTGTTGTTGTTATTTGTGGTATTTATTTGTTGTTGTTCCATTTTTATTTTGTTAGTAAATTTTACGATGTCAATGTGGTATGTAATGTATGTTGTGCGGCATGTGTAGCGTGTGGCATGCAACCAAACACCGAAGTATGCTGCACTTGTAATAAAAATCCAAATTCCAAACACACGCACACGCCGCTCACACTCACAGGCCACTGTAACAATTTTCATAAATTTATATAAGCTCGCGGTATCACTTACATACATACATACATACATACATCTGTATGTGATTGTTTACAGTGGCTTTCAAGTGTGGCTGTCGCTATAAATACCGGCGTGTGTTTGTGCGTGGCCGTGTGCTCTCTTTTATTGCTCCAATTTTAGCTCGTGTTGCAGCTATTTTCAACGCTCGATTTCCGCTTCATCATTGTCATGATTCCTACAACTTGTCTCCAGCCATCCATCCATCCGTCCATCCGTCCGTCTGTCCATCCATTTACGGCATGTCGGTGCATCTTACTTGACGATTTTAATGATTTAATTGTGTCTGCTGCTTCTGCTTCTATTCGACGATTTTCGTTCGTGTTCGTGTTTTTAAATTGGAGAGACGTGTTGTCGTAAAATGAGAATTTTCAACTGTACTAAATTCGTATTTCGGCGGCAGTAAAATCTGAGCGAAACAACTGTGAAGCGTGTAAACATAGAAATTCATGTGATTTACATAATAAACTTTAATGGGATTTCATGCATGACATCTTTGGATGAGCTAAAGTTCTAAATTTGAGGGGAAAGGCGGAAAAATTGTTAAGGGGGATGGCTAATTCATACAAATATTTGATTTGTAGGCAAACGTATCGCACGACAAGAAGCGACAGGTGCCTCGGTACTGTTCGTAATGAAGTTCGTCGATAGATCGATGTTTCTTACCTAACCTCAACTTCGTTGTGAATATGAGAGGGGCATACTGAGATGATTTGCTTAGCAAAAAATTATAGTAAAATGTCTGTCTTCTCTTAAGGTAGGCAAGAGCCCTGTCCGTAATAATTTTTTTCCTTTGAAATGAGTGTTAAGGTCGTCGATTTCATACCATTCCGCTTCGGTTCGTCAAGATGACTTTCTGTGTTTATCGATTCATAAACTCCTTCATTACCATTATTCTCGGGTACCAGATCCAGTTGAGCTTAACATTTCGTTCCTTGGGGTGACCGCAATATTGGCTGCTGCGGTTGCCAAACGAGTTTTACGAACAGAAAATAGAGAGATACTAAAATCCTCGTCGTATACCATCCCTGCTACAGCGTAGTCTGCTTTGGAGTCTATAGAGAATCCTCATTCATTTCCTCCCGCCGACGGTCTTCGTGTTATCGGAATAGAACTAACTTACCCGAATGAAAGAAATTTTGATACAAAGACTATACACCCTCTTTCCCAATGTTCCGGACTATTTAGACTGTTGGTCTTCCAGGTCTTTTCAAGCCATGAAAACTTTGCTCCTTTAGATTCTGAAAAGGTTATGGGTCTGATCCGGTGGATCCTAGTGTTTTTTTGGAACTTTCGTATCGCCAAGTTTTTCGGCTGAAACCACTTTTTTTGGATACCACGACTCAGTCTCAACTCGACATGAAAAAGGAGGGTTTGAAAGATTCTCTGATTTCAATCCTTCTGCTCTTGAAAAGGTCCCTCCGCAAACTCTAAGCCAGCAACTCACATGACACATAGTAAAAGAGTTCTGGTCCAGAACCGACCTAGTATAGGCGAATTTTCACTTAAGTTGAAATTTTAAGGAGTCATTCTTCGATGGGAGTTCACTTATTGCCGAAATTTCCTGCAAACGACTTCTCCTTGAACGTTCGTCAAGCTTAAATAAGAGACTGACACTGAAGTACTTCGAAGAGAATACCGATATGGATATGAAAAACAAGCAGTGGTAAAGTAAAATGTCCAATTCTGGGGTTGGAGATCCTTGCCGTCTGAAAATTTCAAAAGATTTCTTCAAAACTGAGTTTTACTTATTAAGGGGGGACATCTGAGTAACTCAAAAAAAATAAGCGGATTTTCTGGAATTTTTTTTGACCAAACGAAAGAGCCAATCGAAATTTTGTAAAGTAGGTTTTATAATATGCGAACCGATGTACAAAATATGATTTTTTGAAAGAAATCGAAAAGAAAATGGCGGCTGTGCAGCATTTCTTCGTAGGCCCTATTTTTGGGAAGGGGGTCCATGGCCGGAAAGCTAACGTCCTTAATTTTTGATCTGGAACAAAAAATAAAGTTTTGTTAGTTTCTATACATCAACAGCTATCGACACATGTAGGATTTTTTCGATATATTGATTTTTCGCAAAATGGTGCGTGATCGAAAAAAAAGTTCAAATTTTCACGAGGAAAAAAAGTCCAAAAATTGTTTATAAAAAAAAAAGTAAGCAATATAAAAAAAAATTATACGTGTGTCGATAGAGGAAGGAATTTTGAATATACTGTCAAAATTTCAGATCGATCGGTTAAGATTTGCTCGAGTTATGTTTCCGGCCGTCTAAAAAAAAGTGGTTTCGAGAAAAACGCGTTTAAAGTTATTATATATATATAGAATATGCCTATGAGGCATTGCCGCAGAATGGAAAATTTGGACATTTAGAGACTTTTGCCGGATTCTATCTTGTGGTATATTATTTTTAAGATCCTAAAGCATCTTTTAAACGAAAAAAAAATTTTTTGATTTTTTCAAAATTTTACTCAGATGTCCCCCCTTAATGAAGGGCTCTCCGTGGGGCTTCGACTTCACTTGAAGAAATTCGATATTATTTTTTCAGAGAACCATTTAGAATGTGGTACTTCTAGCGAGCGATGTAGTCCAGTTTTTCCGTGTTTGGAGTATGATGACATTTTGCTAACCCCCACACCGTTCTCTGAAATGGGTTTCTTAAAGAACAAAAAGATTTCATTGAATCCGAAGATAAATGTTTGTAGATTTTTCTTCTTATCAGATAGCACTGTTAACAGCGACGATAGCAGGTCAATATAGAGTATTACAGATCGGTCTGGAGTCCATTCAAAGACGAGGTGTTCAGTTCTCAGGAGGAAAATTAGGTTTGGTGTGAGTATAGACGAGGTTATAGCTATTAAAAACTCTGGGATTGCGGCCAATTTTGTTTTATGATTCTGAGATTCTGTGTTTAAGCGAAAATGGAGCCTCCATGAGAGAGAGAGAGCTTATTGTATAATTTATGACTGTTGACCGGGAATTTCTCTCTCTGCGAGAGCTTCGTATAAGAGTCACCGGCTGATGTATTTAGATTCCGTCAAAAATATTTTAAGGTGTCTCGTTTATAACTCACTACACCACTACTTTTCATTATTTTCTTTTTTACACAAATCTTGTTTAAAATTTAACGAATTTCTTACTCTCTCAGGCTTCCGTGCATCGAACACGACACAATGGCTCGGCCGCTAGAAGAGAAGTCCAGGCAAAAGCAACGGTAGCTGGCGGTGGTGGTGGTGGTAGTGGTGGTGGTGTTGGTCCACAGCAACGTCAGAGCTATCATCAGTATCAGCAACAACGTAAATTACAACAACAATTGCAGCAGCAACAGCAACAACAACACCAGCAACAGCAATCGAACGGCAATGAAAACTCGAGTGCCGCACAAAAGCACCCAAAATCGAGTCGTAATTGGAATGAACAACAACAATTGCAACAACAACAACAACAATTGCAACGACAATCGGCAAACTATCAGCAGCAACAGAAACAGCAACAACATCAACAACACACGCCACTTGACACTGCAACGAAGCAATCATCAATTGCGGTGGCAATGCCGCAATCATTGGCGGCCACAGCAGCAACTACAACAACAACAACAGTAGCAGCAGCAGCAGCGGCAGCCACCGATAGCAACCATGGTCGTATGAGAATGCAACAACAAATCAATACAAATGATGACATGCAACGTGATTTGTCGCCGACAAAGGCGATGAGTCGTATACCAGTGCAACAACAACAACATCAACAACAACAACAACAAAATTTTAATCAAATCTCCAAAACCGCTACAAATCTATTGAACGATATTTACGAGCGACATCTCTTGAGTCAGACGACATTTCAAGGCGAGCAGAGCCATGAGAGATTGCAGCAACAACAACAACAACAACACGCACAGAAACTGCAACAGCAACAGGCACATCTGCCGCAAAGACATCATCTACAGCAGCAGCAGCAGCGTTTCTTGGTGGCACGTCAAGTGGGTGAGAAGGTGGAGCTCAATTTCGCAAGCAACTCAGCGTTTCAACAACAACAACAACAACAGTACCAACAACAACATAAGCAGCTGCAACAAGCTCAGCACACATCGCCAAGACATTTTTTATCAGCCGGAGCTCATCAAATACCGTCGCAACTGCATGCCCCAAGCTTTCCCCACCCCACACAGGACACCGGCACCAACACGTTGGCAACTTTCGTGCCCATCCATAGCACCAACAAGCAACATGTTGCACAAAAACCCGTACACTTTCTGAAATTGCCCCCACCACCAGTTGCGGCGCCACCACTACCAGCGGTGAACTCAGCTGACTCCGCGGCTCCAGCGAAATGCGGCAGCTACGCATCATATCAGCAACATTTCCAGTTCTCCGATGCCTACGTTGAGCCCGTCGATAGTCGAAAACATTTTCTGCTGCAATCGGATGTGGATGCTATCTCGATGGCGAATCCACCGCCGCCACCTGCGCCGCTCAATCACGTCTATGAAACAATTAAGGAGCGGCCACCGATGCCACCACCGAAGAATATGAGAGGTGGCGGAGAGGGTGCACGCATTGGCGATGATGCAGCGCCACCACTACCACCTTCGAGACAGCTGAGAAAACGTTTGGTCGCCGCCACGAAGTTGGCTAGTGGTAATAAGCGTATGACAACAACAGCAGCAGCAGCAACAAACGGGAACCCCAGCATATTGGATGCCGGTCCATTGGGCGAAGGCAGTGGTAAGCTCAATAGTAAATTGTTGCCCATGCAACCGCCAGCATATGTGGCGCCACCAGCTGCTGCGGGTTCGAAGCAGGCTGAACAAAAGCTGCAGCAGCAGCAACAACAATATAATCCCCAGCAACGTACCAAAGCAGATGGCGAGCAACGTCCTTACCTCTATCAGCAGTTGCGTGAGCGACAACAACACCAACAACAACAACAACAGTCGCATGCGACAAAGGCACCAACACAGCGTTCGCACACGGAACAAAAGCACCAACAGCATCAACAGCACCAACAACAACAACAACATTCGAATAACACACAAATGCGCGAGCATCCCTTGGGTGCCCATGCGGACCAGCACAATGTACAAAAGTCCCACCAACAACAACCATTTGCTAATACCAGCTTTGTTGGCCAACAAACGGGTGCCGGCCCGTCGGTCACAAAGACTCCAGAAATTATGATAGCCCAACCGACAATCGCATTAACCGCCACCACGTCCACAACGACGAAAGCAACGGTGCATGCCGGCGCAATAACCGAGCTCAACCCGTCGTGCGTCTCATCCGCAGCCATTGATGTGTCTGATAGCTCTGTGGAGTTGTTGTTGCAACAAGCCGGTTTACTGCATTCGCATGCTACCTCATTAATGGCGCACAAAACCGGCAAGAACAACAACAACAACAAGGGTGCAAATACAACAACATCTAATAATAATACAACTAACCAAATTGGCGTTGGTGGCAATAACAGCAACAATACACACCATCAATCGCGTCCCACCGCCTTGCCAATTGTTTTTGAAGAGGACACCGGCGAATTTCAGGATGTACTCGTCCTGGAAGAGGACGGCACGGCCAAACTACCATATCGACATGGTAAGATTGAAGTGCGTTTTGAGACGGCGCAGGCGATGGCCGCGGCTGCTTATTATGCCAGGTAAGTTTTGATTAGATTTTGTGGTAAGAGGGATGTGGGTTCGGGTTTCATTTCAAATCTGCTAACAATATATGGGCTATTTGTGGGGTTAAACCAATTGAGAGCTTATTTGCTGGGGAGGGCAAATGAAAGTTCGAACTGAAGTCTAAAATTGTATGAAAGAGACTTGAAAGATGACGACCTAAGGAGATTTGGCAATTGCTTGACTTACAGCGCAAATGTGCTACGAACTCCAAAGCTGCTCTACGAGTCGACTTGAAAATGTGTGTGAAGACGGATATCTTGCTCAAAATAGACTTCCAGTCAAATACCTCTTAGACTATCCGGCCAGGACGTCTCCTGTCAACACGTCTTCCTTTGTATGAAGGAAGAGCTTTGCAGAAGGAATATGGTACCGCTGCGGGGCAGGGGTTCAACAGTTTTCCCGCGGTAAAGTATGTCTGCTGTAAGAGGCGACTAAAATCCAAGAGTTTCCGCGCCAGTCGGGTCTTTAGACTGGAATGACCCGGACTTTTATTCCCGCAAAGTTCCCCAAAACAACTTTGGAGAATATATTTGCGGCTACAATAACAACATGAAAGAATAAGGTGGTCTTTACTTGAAAGATCTAGAACTGACGGGTATTCTAACCGACAAAGGAGTAGAGAGAGGTTCTATTGTACATAAATTAACGGTTGCATCGATTACAAAAAAGTGTGGGTATCTCTACATGAAAGACCAGCCACAGTCCAGGTGGAACAGTTTTCCCATTCTAAACCTCCATTAAATCATCCACGTATCTAGATTGGGCTTCTGAGCTTTTAAAAAGCTTACCAGGGTCATGTCTTAAATTTTTTAAATCAAGATTTTGTTGAACCCAAAGCAACGCACCTTTGTTAATCCCTCCACTCAACTAATCCCAACCAAATATATTGCACAAAATTATGACTCATAATGGCGCAGTGTGTATGATTTTAATTAAGTGGCCCACCTTGTACGAGTATTGCCAAGTGCCAGTGGCGAGCACACAACCAAACCTTCCTTCTGCGCTTTCACCTATTTCAATGGCGGCGAGATAAAAGCTTTCATCGATTTTGCGCCTTTTATGTTTCCGCTTTTTCTTTTCAACCGTTAGTTCTTCTACTGGTAACATATAGGAAGTGTTTTCTAGTTTCCACCTACGATTATTATCTTTCAAAGAATTTTCTACTTTACATACATAGGTATTGTATATAGGAGTGCTTGGATACGCTGCTGCCTCATCCACTACACTACAACACAATGACGGTTTTCATGTTTGCCGCAGGTTTTCATAGAAACCGTTATTGAGTGTAATGAAGCGGAAATCTATTAAAGATTTCTATCTCGTTTTGCTAGTTATTGGCGGCTTAGTCCTTTGGAAGGTAAAACAAAGGAAAGAAGTACAAAAAAGAGAGAGAGAGAAAGAGAGAGAGAGAGAAATTGTGGTATTTCCTTCAGGTGTTTATAATTAATTTGTGATTTAATTAAAATTTAAAAAGAAAGTGAATCTCTGCTGCTGCTCTGTGAAGAGATTGCCATTTAAAGATACTTAAAATTTATTAAATTTATTTCAATTTTTATGGGTAATTTACATAAATAATAATTTAGCTAGCTGTAATGTTGTTGTTGTTGTTGTAGTAGCGGCTACGTTAACCCCTAGGTCACCGAGGTCATCTAACGAGAGGTCCAGGAAACGTGCTGTTTCGTCGGGATCGGACCCGAGGGAGAGGAGAGTTAGATGTGTCGGCTTAAGGGGGCATGTGAAGAGGTGGTTAGCGTCTTGTGGAGACTCTCCACATCTTGGGCATACGTTGGGTATGTTAGCGTCGAATATGGATAAGTAGGAGTTTAACTTGCTATAGTATCCAGATCTAAACTGTGCCAGTGTCGCGCGGATCTCTAGAGGCGGCTCGAACTCGTTGTCTGCGATGGATGGTGCTTTGTCTCCAAGCACGCCATTCACGGGAAGGGAGTCTTTAAAGGTGTTGACTGACTCCTGTAAATGGCATTCAGTGTTTGTCTGTACGCCTTCCTATCTAGTGGTTGTTGAACATATTGCTGGATTGTGGCCTTCATGTGTAGTACTCCTTTCCTGATGTGCCTTGGTGGAGGTTCAGCTTAATAGAAGCTGGGTAACATCCCAATAAGAATTTGAGTCTGTATTCCTTCGTCCAATTGATAAAGAGTGTAGCCGAGAATTTCGTCGGTTGAATCTTAAGTGGTCTTGCAATGAAGAAGTGGGACAGGTCGGCGAGATAGCAGTTCACCTTCGAACAAAGCTCGTCAATATCCTAGCTAGACGCCAATATCGTGTAGTCTTCGGCTTACGAGGTTAGGAAAACTCCTTCTGGTGGAGGAGAGAGCTTCGAGATGTAAAAATTAAACAAAAGTAGGGAGAAGACACCACCCTGCGGAACCCCATGTTTAATTTTTCTAGGTTTCGAGATTTCACCTCGAAGTGTTACCGATGATTGTCGACCACTCAGGTAGCCCATGATCCACCTCTGCAACCCCGGCGGTAATGAGGATGCCTCAATGTCTGATAGTAGCACTGAATGATTGACGGTGTCAAAAGCTTTTGACAAATCCAGTGCTACCAGGACAGCTCGCGCGCAGGGTCGGTTTTTCTTAAGACAATTGACTATCTATTGACTACTGGAGAGAGGAGAGTTATCAGTCGATAATACTCTACTATGTTGGTTGCCCCGGCTTGAGTAGCGGGACCACCCTACCCATCTTCCACATATCGGGTATCATTAGGGTGGTCAAAGACAAATTGAGAAGCTTGGTGAGGAAGTTTGCTCCCGTTGGTCCAAGATGTTTTAGCATCAGCATGCTTATTCCGTAGGGGCCGTTGGGTTTTGAGGCTTTCGCCTTCCCGATGACCCTCTGAACCTCTTCCCTGGAGAAATCAAGCCACCAGGGTTGGTTTCTACACCAGCCCTGATGAGAAGGATTTGGAACAGCCCAGCTGCGAGGTGTTACTCCGTTGGTGCACTTAGATTAATGTTGTTACCTGTTGACCTAAACGGGGTTAGGTCTCCGAAAGAGTGACAGACCTTGGCCGGATAAAATCCGGGTCAACTCCGGTGCGTTTAACCGCCTGTCTTGAGAGCTGGCCATTTCAGAACTATATCCTGAATGAGTTGTGTTCTGCATGCTCTGATTGCTTTACATTGGGGGATAAAGGTTAAATTGCTAGTGGTCATCGATAGATACGCTTGAAGAAAATTGGAAGATCGACGCGAAAATTAAAAAAAGTGGCTAGTGAGACACTCACTAGCTGATATGAGAAGCCAGATTATCCACCGAATTTGAACCTTCTCCAGTTGCTCTTTTTCAGCGCCCTTGCAGAGTAGATGGGAGGAGAATACACTGCTTAGCGCTCTCGTAGCTAAACATAAAATTATCTCTAGGTCCAGTTCTGAAAAAAGAATGAATTGATGGATTTCCTTAAGCTGTAAGAAGTTGCTTTAAAGATAATCCGGCTTTCAGACTGAACGTTCAAGTAAATGTTCTGATGCATGAGAGTAAGATTTTCTTACAGGTTTAAATTAGCCACGGGATCTGCTAAGCCTTGAAGATAGTAGAGTACAGAATCTCTCCTTCTACATAAGACAAATTAACTGCTTGTTACTTCTTTGATAATAAGATTGGTGATTCGTAACCGCTGTAGCGTTATTCGGACAAATTAAATTTGTCATAGGTGTCTTGAAGTTTTTCCAACAGTTGGAACTGTGGACTGTTTAATCTAAGCCGCCTCCGAACGGCCGATGGATTTTTAAAAGGAACATTAATTTTAATATCATACCATAATATCATACCATATTAAGAAAAATCTATTTTCTATAGTTTTGGGTGCTGGTCGAACCAGAACTCGAACTCTGGCCTTCCGACTGGCAGTACGCAATGCTAACCCCTCGGCTATGCTGGCCGTCACTTCTTTAATAATAGTGGGAAATTTTCCCTTTTTTCTTTCTGAAGAAAAGCAAGTTTTGATAAACACATAATTTTGTTTCCTTCTTCCTTATTCTTCCACAAGATTTTCTACAATACCACTTCTGAAAGATTATTTGTGTACTTCGCATAATGTTGATGTATAAGACATTCCTTGAGCTTCTTCACAACGAGGAAAATTCTATTATTTGGCTAGTAAACCTTCTACTACTCATTTACATTTTTATCAAGCCGTTTTGTTACTTTAATAGTTATGCATTTGAACTCTTTATCCATTATGAACTTGTACTTCTAATTCTTTATTTTTTTAATCTAAAAAAAAACAATATAAAATTTTGTTTTAAAAAATTTAAAGCAATTATAATTTCTTCATTACCTCAGCAATGCAATTTCCGTCTTCCGATGTTTAAAGCCGACCTGCAATGTGAGATCAAGAACAATAATACCACGTGCTGATATAAATATAATTGACTTGAGGTGGAGATATCCTCTGGAATGACTGATTTAAAATGTGGTTAGGGAGTCGCTCCACTGATATGATTTCCTCCACCTTTTTTGTAGCTATGTTATTTTGAGAAGCAAGTGCCACTCGTTGCTCTGTGGCATCCTGTAGGTCATGCGGTAAGCATCACTGTCTGATTTCTCTTTTTCTATTTATTTCCATTTACTGATTGTGTATTTTCTTTTTATGGCGAATTCCAGAGGAGTAGAAAAGTGAAAAAGTTGCTGTCTGTATTGAGTAATATTTATTTATTTTTGCTTATTTTCCCTTGTTATGTAATTTGCCTTTTTTTCTTTCCTCACCACCGTCCAACCGTTGTCCTTGTCATTGGCTACTCAATGTCCTTGATGTTTGTTATTTATTCTATCTTTTGTTGTTGGCTGGCGCCTGCATTTGACTGCTTTATTACCGCGTTCACCAGCGTGGTTTTTGTGTGACTATTATTTGGCGGGTATTTTGGATTTCAATATTTTATTTTTAGTTTTCCTCATTTCTTCTATGATTATTTTATTCAACGCGCCACGTTTTTATTTATCAATCGCGTAAAAGACTTCAAAGTTTTCAATTTTGATAGCGCGGACTTGCTTTTAGGAGAACTTGTGGTAGCTTCGGTATTTTACTGTTATTCAGTGTTTCTGTTGTGGCGGTGGTATGTACGAGGGTTCACTTTTATACTTCGGGATTTGGCAAGTCTAGTGTTGCAAACTAGCAGCTCACAGAAATTGCTGCATACAGATCCAGCGCAGAAAACCAAACTCTACAAGTCCTGCTATTGAGTGTTCGTGCGGTTTTCTGAGAGGGCTCTACTAGTATTATTTCGCGTTGTGTTCATCTGTGGCTATATTCATTTCAAAGGTACTGTCATTTCGCATCGTTTTTAGTAGATGTCATTTGTTTTAGCGTGAACAACAATTTGTTTCATTCATTTGAAAATGTCGAAATTTGTACCAGATAAATTGTTTTTGCGGGGAGTTCTTCTTTATTACTTTAACATGAAGAACAGTGCTACCGAAAGCCATCGTATTTTACTGGACGTTTATGGTGACCATGCTTTAGCCGAACCCGACGTAAGAAGAACTTGCAACAGTATTAGGAGTTGATGAGGCAACCGTTTCCAGACGATTAAAATCATTAGGATTCAGCCAGAAGCTTGAAAATTGTGTGCCTTATGAATTAAAGCCAAGAGACGTCGAACGTCGATTCTGCATGTAGTGCCAAGGTTATGCTATGTATTTGGTGGGACCACAAAGGTGAACTCTATTATGAGCTATTGAAATCGAATCAGATGATCAATTGAGACCTCTACCGAAAACAATAGAAGCGTTGGAAAAAGGCTATTGCGGAAAAACGACCAGAATATGCGACCAGACACGAATCAATAATTTTTCATCATGACAACGCTCGGCCACATGTTGCAAGGCCAGTTAAAAACTATTTGGAAAACTGCGGATGCGAAGTTCTACCTCACCCGCCTTATAGCCCAGACATAGCACCTTCCGATTATCACTTCAATCAATGCAGAATGCCCTCACCGGAGTACGCTTCACCTCAGAACAGGGTATCAAAAATTTGCTCGATTCTTTCTTGACCTCCAACCCGGAGAAATTCTTATGGGATGGGTTCCACAAACTGCCAGAAAGATGGGCAAACATCGTAGCTTCCGATGGGCAATACTTTGAACATTAAATGTATAACAATTTTTTCGAATAGTTTTCGAGAGAAAGGTTTTGCGTTAGATTTATGTTGGGAAGATTGCGAGTTCCAAAATCAGTTGCTTTTGGTGCTGGGCACAAGCTGATATTGCAAGAACGTCATGTGGTCTATCGTGAGATTGAGACAGCTCTAGTCATTAGACTGCACGAACAAAAAATGTTCACGTTGGATCCCACACAATTTGTCAATCGCTCAGAAAAAGGTTCGTCTGATTGGTCGAGAGAAATGTTAAAAAATACTGGTGTCATGCCATGACATCATGGCAGGTAATGTCAGTATGTTTCTCCATTCGCCATTGACAGGAGCAAATGGTAATCAGTTTGTGCGAGATCCGGCCTAGCAGGATCATGCATAAGAACCTTCCAACCAAGCTCCCGGAGCATCTAGCGAGCCACTATCGATGTGTGTGGCCAAGGCGTTGTCCTAATGAAAAACAATTCCCCCCTTGTTGGCCAAAGCTGGTGCTTCTGGGTGATTGCTTCCTTCAGACAGTCCAATTGCTGTGAGTATAGGTTCGGGTTAAGAGTTTGGGACGTAGGCGAGTAGTTCATAGTTCCACCAAACACACAACAAAATCTTCCTGGCTATCATTCCTTGCCTTGGACACTGTTTGTGCTGTTGGTGTCCATCTTTGACATCCGCTCAAACACCTGCTGATTTAAGTGACCAACACTTCTCCCACTACTTTTTAATACAAAATATCATCTTTCTAACGTCATCTAGAGTAATCTAATTGCACTTATTGCACACGAGATATAGATCACTATACTTGGTTTTGTTCCATAATCCCGAAATATTAATAGTAACCCTCGTATATAGAAGCCATCTGATTCTAGTCATCAAAACTCCAGTTACATTTGACAAATCAATTTCTTTTTTTGCTGCCTTTTCCCAAACAACGGACACTCATTGCGGTCGTTAGCTTTGTGCATGTCCTTTGTCCTGTCGGTATTCGGTTTTTTTTCTGTGAATTTTCATGAAATTTGATTTGTTTTTTCGCATGCGCATTTTTTTTTTGATAATTTTTTAGCTACTCAGGTTTGTATTTGGAATTTTTTTTCTTTTTATTTCATTTATTTCGAATTTTTATTTCATTTTTTTTGTTGTTTTACCGTATTTTGTTGCGATTTTTAATCAATGATGGATGAATTACCAGATTTGTTTGTGCTCGTTACCTGTCTGTGTATCGTTCTTTTTTGTTGCTCACTCTTAGTGCTTGTTATTTGTATATCCTTTTTCATGTTCTCCATACCCCACAACTCATATGCTCATGTATCCTTTTGTATTACCCGTTACAGCTCAATGACATTGATGATGTGCCATTTTTTTTAACGATTCCTACTCGTGCTCAGTCTCTTATTTGCCGATTTGCTGTAATGAAAATAAAAAATGTTGTTATGCTATCAATATATTTGGTTGTACTTATGGTATGTATGATGCTTACTGAGCTACTCTTACATATCGATATATTGTCCTTGTTATGCAAGTCACTTGATTTTTTCTTATTTTTTTTGCTGTCACTTTGACTTGTATTGAGAGCACATGTGCGCTCTTACCTCACATTCTGTTGTGTCCAGCATGACTTGCCTGCTTGTGAGCGAGTAAACAAGTTCATTAGGTTAAAATGATTTTTTGGTTGAATGTCCTTTCTAAGGCAATAGTGAGTGGGCAGTTGTTGATTGGATATTCCCCAAGAAAAAAAAAAGAAGAACATGAGAAGATGAGAAAAAATTGTTATTCAATTCACATTTGTCAAACGTGGCAGCATTTTAATGACAAATTCCACGAAAGACAGCTTATGCCATTTGTTTTGGAGAGAAAAAGGACTATTATCCTTTAATTGTGGAGAAATTAAGCTCGTTTATATACATACATATTTTTGATATCGATTGAAAAGAAAAATATAAAACATACATTTCCGAGTATTTGTGTAATGGCAGCGACGTACTACGTAATCTAGCGACCGACTCTCGAGAGGCATTTGTCTGCTGCAATAGAGGCGAATGGCTGAAGCAAAGGTCTGAGGTATATATATGTATATATAATTGGCGCTTTGTAACCGCTGAAGCGATTTTTCGGTCTGAGGTATGCAGATGGTTTTAAAACCAACGAAGAAGTGGAAGCTTCAGTTTATTCCGTCGAACTAGAGATAAGAAAGTCAAGTTTGCCAAACCCTTGGAGTGCCTTCCGAGCCGAATTATTTTCCATTATTTTTGCATAAAGACCGCAAATTTTAGAATTAGAATTATCAGATTTATGTCAGATATGTTCCGTTTTGCTCGATAACTTTTTGCCAATTTGAGAATAATGCCATCATACATATCTCTCTCATAGAAAACCTTATCCCTATGGACAAAAAAATGGTACAATCGATTTTACAGGCCTCTCTTGACACAATTCTTCACCAGCCAAGTCATTCGCATAGACTGGAACAGATGATAATCACTTAATGCAATGCCCCGACTATAAGAAGGTTTTATAAGAACCTCCCAAGCAAGCTCTCGGAGCTTCTGACGAGTCATTATTGCTTTGTGTGATTTGGCCTTGTCCTGATGCAACACAATTCTTCTGCTGTTTGCCAAAGCTGGGCGCTTTCGGACGAGTAGACAGCATAGTCTCGATTCAAGAGTTTAGCCATGGGTAGCAGCTCCACTTTTGAAGTAGCATTGCGGAGATTTGATGGCAGCTTGGCTGTCGGAGTATGTAGTGGTAAATTGGTTGATGAGTATAGATTTAATTAGCCATTCGACGCTTCCATGATTGCAATAAGCTCTGCTTGGAAGGCTATGCAGTGGTCCATTTTTCACCAGATGGAGGAGTGTCACGGAGAATGAATACCGCTTTCAATCTTCTGATTGAGGCTTGAGCTGTCCGTAAAGATAAAATGGTTATTAATCTTTGATCCAGAAAATTAAAATTTGCTCATTCGTTTCTGTAAGTGATCCTTATAGAAAAAATAATTTAGAGGTTATGTAAGGCACTACTTCCGCAACTTATTTGGAAGATAGTATCCAAGCACCATCTATAACTCGATTCATTTACGACTTACTTGAGTTTAGTCTTTATTCCGTTGTGGCTTGAAGTTTAGTCTGGAATGGGTGCAAAATTTAAAAACGAGTTTGTAGGATTCGATAGAAGATATGCCGTTCTAAGGACAACTGCAGACTACTGAACTCGGTGCAGTTTGTTACTAAAAGTGATTCAATTTAATGCTGCCCACCAAATGGTAGCGACGTAGAAAAGGATGAATCTAACGACCGCTGTATATATTCAGTGGATCATAGAAGGTCTTAAGCTTCTCCTCTTGTCAATAATCGCTGTACAAGCTGGAGTGGTTATGGCTTTCCTTGTTCTTGGCTGCAACAATTTTGCTTTCAAAGATCATCCCTGGGTACATAGATAGTTTTACCTCAGTCGAGGGTGTGTTCTGCGTATTTTTTTTTATCAAGAGAGTTTGTATCTCCTTCTGAAGACTTTAATTTCAGTTACAGCTGAATTCCTTTATGTGCAGTGCATTTTAAAGTAGGTTATTTAGAATCTGATGGTCTTTCCCTCTCGCTATGAAAGCGATGACGTCCGCATACGCTCCCACACCACAACCAGTATTCCTCAGTTTCCTGAGTAGCGTGTTTAAAGGAAGACACCATAACAGCGGGCAGAGAACTTCTCATTAAAGGTACCCTCTTATGATGTACATTTTAAAGAAAGCGCAGCCCAATTCAGCAATGATTAACCTGTTCCTCAGAATGAGCTACACGACAACAACTATGGGTTGTTCAAGGGATTTTTCTTGAAGGATGGATAGTATGTTGTTAAAAGCACCCTCTATTTCGAGGAAAATTGTGAATGTGTACTCCTTGATGGCAAGGTATATTGAGGTACCAATCAGTATAGTCATGTGCCGACTTATGTGCTCATAGAGTAAGAATGTTGGGCTTTTGACATAAGAAATGAGGTGAGGCTGGGAAAATTCTTAACTTTTAGCCTTCATTTATTGTTGCAAACCCTGCTATGTTTGAATTTTTACGGTTATTGTCCCGTGCAAAAGTTGTCTTGCTCAATTGCTTGGAGAAGGGAAAAAGTCAGTACCAGTTCTGAGTTCAATTGGAGCGCTTGTTAAGCATTTTGAGTTAAAAAGTTGTATTCGATCACAAGTATTTTGATTTTGCACTCGGAACATGGTCCCGTGCGACAGAATTCAATTGTTTGAATACTCTAGCTACGTCAATACAATAAATAAACTTATATTTTTTTCAATTAAATTACATCTAAATTCATAAAAAATTAAATAAGAAACCAAAGCTAAAAATTCAAAGTGTTTCATCTTCAGCCTAAAAGTTGTTCAATTACAGTCATTCTAAAACATTTTTCTTCTAAGAACAAATTCTTCAAAAATGTTTCATTTAAACAAAGTAAAAGCGACCGTTGATGTTCAAATTATTGCCAATTAATTTTTCGAACATCTTTGACCCACATTCTGTTTCAAAGCTCAAAATATAAACATTTCATATACACTAGTTCTCTTCTGTCTTCCCTACTTCTTCTGCTTTTTCTTCCTCTCATTCAAATTGGTTATGTGTTGACAAATTAATGAACACCTGTCATTGTTGTCATTTGTTAGCGTTGTTAAGCAGAATTAGTTAGGATATACACTCAAATTGAGAGCAAAGAACCAAAGTAGAAAATTGAAAATATGTATGTATTTATTAGTTCCTGCTAATAAAAACAAATAAATATATTTATTCTTCTTTTATTAAAAAAAAAACTACAAGAAAAAGCATTTAGAGGTGCTGAGTAAATAAAAGTGATTATTGAGATACATATATATAGTGAAAAGAATTTCTGTTATTTTTCTTAAATTTCTTCAAGTCAGCGTATACACGTATATCATAGCCAAAAGATGCGTGCGTTTGCTGACACATGAAATTAGGGTGGGATGGTTTTTTTACAAATATAAAAATGATGAAAATAAAATAAAAATAATTGTTCATACCATTCTCACCATCGTTGAAATGTCTCGTAGTAATTCTTGAAAAATATTTATTGTATTTGGAGGGAACATATTGAACGCAGTGCTAAAAAAGTTCTCCGAGCTTAGAATACCATCAGAGGAGCCATGACGCTAGTGACTATGAAAATGATGTTTTGTCATTACAAAAGTTTGGAGCATTTGTAATGCAAGCGAAACAAAAGAAAAAAGCAGAATAAGTTCCTTTGATCAGCTGTAACATAACTGTTCACTGGGTATATCATTACTTTGAGAAGTATATCATTAAAGGTACTGGAAGCTATCGGCAACATCAGGCAAATCAGCATACAAGCAGCCTCAATGCTAGTCACCTGAAAGCCTTGACCAAGCTGATCCAGTCCTTAACCGTGAAAGACGGCAGCATAACTCAGCATGGAATACTAGGCACAAGGAAAGGTTTTTGATAATAGTAAAAATATCAAATATATGCTGCGAGGTAGTCAAATAAACGATATTCTCCAGTGACTGCCCTTATAACGAAAGCACTATCGAACTCATAGACTACAACTCGGCCTGCGAAGCAGCGCTTGTGAGCGATTGAAGGCGCCAATAGAGCAAATTCTATTAGATATCTTTGAAGACAGCCAAGCGGCAATTAACAAACTCCAAATATGTGAGACCAAGCATTTAATATTTATGTGCTGGTCCGAACAACATTCAAAAATATAAAAAATTTTACTTTTCTAATTGCGGCCGCCCCTAGTCATGAATGTCAATCCCTAAGAGTGCATTTCTAGCATGTAATAAAAGCTCTTCACTAAAATTCAACAGCCGCTCGGAGGTGGGTTGGAATAAATTGTTGCTCCTTTCATTTGCCGACGTACGTCAAATATGGTAATGGCGTAGGCATACTTACCGGATTGTAATAATATTGCACCAGTCGTGTTTTCCTTTCACCTTTCGACACCAAGTGAACTCATGCCCTTCTCTACCTGATCTTGTCAACGGAGAAGAGGTCTTATTATTCCTCTGCTTCGTCCAACGGGTTTTGCTTCGAATACTTCTAAAGCTAATGTGTATTCGTCCATCCAGACGATTGTCTATGCCCCTTATTTGCCGAACTATGTTAATGTTGTCGTATATTTCGTACTGCTCATCGTTAAATCGTCTGCACTATTCGCCGTCGCTTTAATACCCAATTCCGGCTAAGCGGATGATCTTTTAGTTCTGAAGCAAACAGCACGACGAGAATAATAAGCGACTTCTACTTCTCCTAAAGTTGTATAGTTTTATCTTGGTTCATCTAAAACGGACTTTACTTCTCATTTGCCTACTCAGTCCAAAGTAGCACCTGTTGGAAAGAGTGAGTTATCTAGGACTTCAAAGTTATGACTGCCAACAGTGACTTGGGAGCCGAGTCGTGAATGCGATGACTGGTTTAATGACAAGAGATATTTCGTCTTGCCTTCGTTCACTACCAGACCCATATCCTTCACTTCCTTATCCAGTCTGGAGATAGCAGAACTTACGGCGTGGTTGTTGAGGCCAATAATGTCGATACGCCAGCAGCTGTAAACTCTTACAGAAGATTGTACCTTCTTTATTCAGCTCTGCTGCTCGTATTATTTTCTACAGCAATGAATTACAAAAAGTCAGATGAAAGAAATCAGCTTGTCTGAAACCTCGTTTGATATCGAACGGCTCGGAGAGGTCCTTCCCGATCCTGACGGAACTTTTAGTGTTACTTAACGTCAGTTTACATAGCCGTATAAGTTTTGCGGGGATTCCAAATTCAGACATAGCGGCGTAAAGGCAGCTCCTATTCGTGCTGTCGAAGGCTGTTTTAAAATCGATGAACAGATGGTGTGTGTTGATCGTCTTTTCACGGGGCTTTTACAAGATTTGGCGCATGGTGAACATCTGGTCAATGGTGGATTTACCAGGTCTAAAGCCGCACTGATAAGCTCCAATCAGTTTGTTGACGGTGGGCTTTAGTCTTTCACACAATACGCTCGACAGGACCTTATAGGCGAAATTAAGGAGGCTTATCCCACGATAATTGGCGCAGACTGTGGGATCTCCATTTTTATGGATTGGGGGGAGCACACTTAAATTCAAATCGTTGGGCATGCTTTCATCCGACCATATTCTGCAAAGTAGCTGATGCTTGCACCTGATCAGTTCTTCACCGTTATGTTTGAATAGTTCTGCCGGTAGGCCGTCAGCTAAGGCCGCTTTGTTGTTCTTTAAACGAGCGATTGCTATTCTAAGTTCTTAATGGTCAGGCAGTGGAACGTCTTTTCCATCATCATCAACTGGAGTCGGCAACTTCAGGTGTTCCACTTTCCCTGCCATTCCGCAGGCTGGAGAAGTGCTCCCTTCATAAATTCGGTATACTCCGGGCAAATTTTATTCTCTAATTTTTCCTGTTGTTTCTAATTAATTTAACAAGTTTTTAAAAAAGACTATAGATTTTTTCTTTTTTTTCTGGAATATCTGTTTAATAAATCTTTATTTAATTTCTATATAAATGCTTGGCAGAATTTTATACCACCCTAATACAAGTTTTTATGCTTGCCACACTGTTAATGGCGCTTAAGGCTCATTATTGGCACGCGCATGTGTTGTTTGACAGTTTATGTGACAGCTGTCAATATTACATAAGCACATAGATTTGTGTATTATTAATTTTATGATACTTTAATGTCACAAGAAATAATTTGTTATTGCGTTGCGAAAAGCGACAAAGTGATTTTTATTGTTTTTTTTCCAAGAACTGAAAATCATTAATCAAAAATTCTACTCTGAAACTCTAAGAGCCTATGTATAAAGTTTGTATATATGTATGAAGTTTTTGGTAATAAAAATTAAATTGCTGTTAATAGTTTACTGCTGAAAAGTCATTAACTAATTTAAGTTCTTTTTAATATTTTGTCGAAAAATATGACCATTGAAGAAGCTACACTTACAAGCGCTTCACTTACTTCAACGAACGCCATGTACTTTTGAAAATTAATTGAGAAACACTCAACACTCAGCTTGGTAATGACCCTCAAATTATTGGCTGATGTTAAAATCTGCTTTAAGTTTCTTTTTATTTTTCTTCAGCAAACAGAATTTTTCGAGTGCTTATGTTCGACATTCTTTGTTCGCCCTACCCACCCTTCGGCCATCCAATAAAATTATATGTCCCCAGGGTGTCGCTTAATTGATGACTTTGGTACTTCCCCTACGATTTTCGCTAGAAAAGCCAATCGTTTACTTGGAAAATCCAGTGGAGGGGAGGAATTTTCTTAGATTCTTCTTACTTCTTCGTGCTCATACCCAAGTTGTGCTCACATGTGGCCTTTCTAATGAGTTCCATGTTATCCATTACGAGTACTAAATAGCTGGGGATAGAGCACACTCAGCTCTTAAACGGAAATGCTTTCAAGAACTTTGCGAAGAGCTATCAGACACTTGTATGTTTACACACATATTTATTTGTACATTTAATTGTTGTATTGGCAGAGTGTTTTCGGGCATTTGAGTATTGATTTCAAAAATTGTTATTGGCTTTACTGAGCTTATTGTTTTTGATTTCATTAGATTACGGTTTCTTGCTTGTCGCTTACAAGTTGATTGCTTTCTTACTTGCCAACAGTAAGAAGTGTTGTTGTCCTTCTGCTTTGGACTACTTTTGGTTGTACGCAACATGTATCCTCTTCCTTTCAGCTTTTCTCCTTTACTTTTATTTCAAGAACTCCCTTGTGTTTTACGTTGTGTTCGCAAATAATTGGCTTTTCTTTTTGGGTTTATTTGCAAATGTTTTTATTGCTTTTAATTATTTTGTGGCATCACAAATGAGCGTTGTCATCATTTCAATTCATGTATTTGTAGAGTATTAAGTTTTATGGCGCAAATAGTATCAAGTATTGTTTTGATGGTCTGTTTATGTAGGAAAATCTTAGTCAAATTGGCGAAATTGTTCGCTCTTCTGAGAGGTAGAAAGGGTACATAGTGAACGAGAAGAAGACGAAATATCTCTTGTCCTAACATTGAAATTATAGATAATTTCATCCTTCAAAAGACCAGCATCAACAACAACATCAGTTAGACCATTGGCCATTGAAAAGTAAAGCCCTCTCTCGACGAACAAAATCGAACTCTAGAAGTGCCTCATCATTCCTATAAGGTTTTGAGGCCTGATATTATTAGGTAAAGTAAAAAGTTCGTTCGGTTTTTATCTTAAAGATGGCGTTATTGTCCATAGTACCAGTGTTACGTTTCGCATCATGTCATACTATACTGGAAACGTCTTTACTCGCGCTAAAAGTTTGTCTTTGACAGTTTTTCGATTGAATGACTCAGTATGTTGTGAGCGCTCGTCAAAGATGGACACCAGCAAAGAGAAAATTCGCTATTTTTTACAATTTTTCTTCGATCAAGGCGAAAAAGCAGCCAAAGCAGCTGAAAAAATTAATTTAGTTTATGGGCCCGATACTGGAAACGAACGTGTAGCACAAAAGGGGTTTGCTAGGTTCCCTTCCGGTAATTTCGATGTCAAAGATGCACCACGCGTCGGGAGGCCTGTTGTCGAAAATTGCGATAAAATCATGGAAATAGTGGAAACAGACCGTCACGTGAGCACTTATTTAATTGCTGAGGAACTAAAGATAAGCCAGAAAACCGTTTGGAACCATTTGCATAACCGTGGATTCAAAAAGAAGCTCGATGTTTGGGTGCCACACGAACTAACGCAAAAAAACATGATGGACCGAATTTCCATCTGCGAATCGCTGCTGAATCGCAACAAAATCGACCCATTTCTGAAGAGTTTGGTGACTGGCGATGAAAAGTGGATCATTTACGACAACGTCAAGCGAAATCGGTCGTGGTCGAAACGCGGTGAGCCGACGGAAACGGTGGCCAAGCCAGGATTGACGGCCAGGAAAGTTTTGCTATGTGTTTGGTGGGATTGGCAAGGAATCATCTACTACGAGCTGCTCTCCTATGGCCAAACGCTCAATTCGGTCCTCTACTGCCAACAACTGGACCGCTTGAAGGCAGCACTCATCCAGAAGAGGCTATCTTTGATCAACAGAGGCCGAATTGTGTTCCATTAGGACAAGGCCAGGCCACACATAAGCTCCAGAAGCTCGGATGGGAGGTCCTAATGGGCGAGCTTAATGGTGAGAAGTTGGCCTCATGAGAGGCCTGTGAAATTTGGCTGTCCGAGTGTTTTGCGAATAGGGACGCAGCTTTCTACGAGAGGGGTATAATGAAGTTGGCATCTCGTTGGCAACAAGCTTACGAACAAAACGGTGCATATTTGACTTAAATCGGTCAAATGTACACAACTGTTTACTTGACCTAATATATATAATTGGCGCTTTGTAACCGCGTAAAAGATTTTCGGCCAGCTCATCCTCTAGTTTGTGGTTTTGCATCTTTTTTGTCCAAGAAATTGAGGTACCTACAGTTTATACTAAGCCGCCTCCAAACGGGTGATGGTTTTTCTATGAGGAGCCTTTATTTCATGTCAAAAGTATACTCGGAGGGGTTGACATTCTCTGTCGAGGGGAAGGATGTTGGTCGTACCGGGATTTGAACCCTAACTTTCCGAATGGTAGTACGCAATGCTAACCACTCGGCTACCGCGGCCGCCAAAGGCTTGATTTACCATAGTTAAAATTATCCGATTCATGTCAAAAATGCGCCATTTTGCGCGATAACTTTTAGCCATTTGGAAGGTTAGGACTTATTATGTCTCTCTCCTTTAAACCCGATTTTCCCAGACTTCAGACTCTTCACCAGCCAAAACATTTGACATAGATAAAAACAGTTGGTGATCACTTGGTGTGAGGTCCGCGCTATAAGGTGGATGCATAAGAACCTCAGAAGCAAGCTCTCGAAGCTTCTGGTAAGTCATTATCGATGTGTATGGTCTGGCGTTGTCCAGATAAAGCACAATTTCTCTCCTGTTGGCCAAAGCCGTTCGCTTCAGACGAACTAATTGCTGACAGTACATATCAGAATTAAGAGTTTAGCCGGAGAGGAGCAGCTCAAAGTGGATGATACCTTGCCAATCCTATCAAACACACAACAAAACCTTCCGGGCCGTCAATCATAGCCTGGAGACTGTATATGCCGTATATATAACGGCAACGATCGTTTTCAACTGACGTTGCTGTAAGTGATTCACCTTTCATCATCAGTCCCCGTCCTCTTCGTAATTTTTTTTTTTTGATTTTGTTACGATTCAGCAGCGAATCGTAGATGGAAGCTCGGTCCATAAGATTTTTTCTCTTAAGTTCCTATGCAAAGATCCGCAAATCTCGAGAAATTACCAACCAAAATTTTTGCTTTTTTTCTATGGTTCCTAGAAGGATTTATTAAGGGGCTCTCCGATCGGCAGAGGTGTTATTTTGGAATTCAAAGAACCTTTTCCCTTAAAGGATCGATCGTTTCGTTGCATGTATGGTAGCGCCGTCTTGTTGAGTTTAAACGTTGTCCAGATCAATATCATCCAATTCCGGCCATAGAAAATCATTAATCATCTCTCGATAGCACATTCCATTCAGTTTTGAAATAATAGAGTCGAATGACCGCGCCGGATCATAAGCTGGTACATGTTGAGGATGGAGAGGCTTTTCAACAACAAACCTTGGATTTTTCGAGCTCCAGATACGACAGTTTTGCTTATTGACGTAGCCATCGAGGTGTAAATGAGCCTCATCAGTCACGATGTATTTTCGATGAATTTCCGGATAATTTTCATTCATTTCAAATACCCAATCAGCAAAGACACGACGTTCTTGAACTTTCTATTTGAAGTCTTTATGCAAAATACGGTGCAATGCCGTTTGTGGATTTTCTAATTCCAAAGAACGACGAGGAATGGACAAATCTGGGTTTTCTTCAACACTTTGGGCTAGAGCAGCAATATTCTCAGTTGTTCTTTAGCGACGTGCACGTGTTTCAATCTTCACATCACTAACTTGTACCAACAGCTCCATTTTTTCAACCAATTTTTTAATGTCGGACTGCAAGGTGCTTCACGACGACCGAAAAATTTTTTAGTTTAATGAACCGTCTCTGTCACGTTTTCACCATTTTAATTGTGAATTTTAATAATTTCAAAAAATTACTTCTTCAAAAGTGATATCTACCCGAGGAGCAGAATATTCAAAATTACACCTCTTATTGGAAAATTCTTTAAGGAAATATTTTCTCCGGAGTGGACCAGGGTTTGACCAATTAGTAAAAATCTTATTTATTGTCCGATTTATTTGAAATTCGGTAGCATTTTACTTAGACTAATGGGGAGGCTACTCTTCTTTCGGATCTGGACCAGAAACTCACTTATTCAAGCTAGTTCTTTCTACTTGGAATTCTTTTCTTCATTAAGTGGATGGATCTATTTGAAGAAATATACATATTCATGATTTAGTTAGATTTTTATATGATATGCCGGAATGGAATACTTTTGCTTCCTGGAAATGGATCAGAGACTTGAAACCAAGTTCGATTTGCTCGAAATATAAAGAGAATTTTCTTTGCGGGAGAAGCTTCACCGACGGATTGGTAAAAATTTAATATGATGTGGATATAAGCATAGATCGTGCGTAGGCTTTTTATTATTCTGCGACTGCGGGCGGAAAGAATAGATCCGAACAAGGCTTTTTCGTAACGAGAAATTTCATGTTAACCGAAAAATTTCTGTCGTTACGGTTGAAACATTTAGAAATATTAACGTTAAAGCAGCTATAAAAACAAATTTCTTTTAGTTTTTACTCGAAACGAAAAGCTGTCGTTAATGTTAAATCGTTAACAGATAATGTTAAAGGTTAACAGATAATGTTGAAGTGTGCTGTTAATATCATAGCAAGCAGCCATTTTAACATTATCTGTTACTGCTGGTCTACTCGAACCCATGTGGTAGCCAATATTTCAGCTTGGTAAAAAATTGAATATATTTATTTTTCTGGATGCTCTGTTACTATCACTTTCTCATAAAATATATAGACATACTCGTATGTATATATAACACCTTAAATATCATTTTGAATATTGATTTGAAAGCAACTATTTTCATTGTCTTTTTCCCTTAATTTCTTTTTAATATTTTCAGTTGAGCTTAATCTCAATAAAATTCTTGTTAAAACTCTTATAAATTCAAATATCCTCCCATGTCGATGCTTAAGTGCATATTTAATAGCTAAAAGACACTTAAACTTATTTCTCTTTATGTCTTCGTCTCATTTTCAAAGTGATTTATGCCATTTTACCATTTAAATGGCGCTAATTTACGACCACCACCGGCACATTTTTAATTGAAGCAACCCTCAGGCATACATATATACATATGTATACCTATACATACAGACATACAAGTAAATGTGCATTAAATAAAAGAGCAATAAAATGAGTCAAAAACAACTCAAATAAATGTAAAAGGACATAAGTGCGTTAATATGTATTACTTATGCACTTAAATAAATGCACGCATACATATGGATATATATACATATGTACATACAGACATTTAAGTGCATTTAAACACATTATTCTTCATATGTGTCTTTTATGTGACCCCATTTATGTGTAGAGTACATACATATACATATATACATACACTTAAATGTTTACCCACAATTTTTGCTAAAAATAGCAGCAACAGCAACAACAACATTGCAACATTTTAACATTTCAAAATATTATTTGCAATGGCTTATTGAGATTTTAAGTGGCCGCTCGCTCTTTGTGCATCTCTTTTGTATTTTTTGAGCGCTCGTGTGTATGTGTGTGTGGAAATTGAAGAGGTCACAATGTCGCTGAATTTCTGTAGGTAAATATTGTTTTGAAAATACAAAGCAAGATGTCCTTTAAAATACAAATAAATACTTGAAAATATAATAACATACGTATATGTATATATATAAATATGTAGGTATAGGTATAGTCTGTCCTTAAATTGATTTCAATTGAGCATACATACCTATAATGTAAGTGCTTGTGTAAATATGTGCATATTTCCATGGAATTTATTAAGCTCAAAGTTGTTTGTGTTTGAAATGAAAGTAGGCTCTCAGAGGACACTTTAAAGGATGACTCATCGTTGTGAGAAAAAACATGTGTACATAGAACATATGTATTTATTTGTGTTCTAAAATAAAATTTTACTTATAATGTGTAAGATACCGAATTCTTAGATGCTTCTTTGCTGGACATTTGATCCGAAACCTCAAATCGGAACGAATCGGTTGTATGGAGGCTACATGATAAAGTCCTCCGATTTCAATGATTTTCGGTGTCAATGTTTATTTGTATATACGTGTGTAGAATACCAAATTTCAATCTTTTGCTGTTTGTTTGACGGACTTATGACCACAAATTTCAAATCCGAATCGGTCGTACATACGTATACGTATGGTCCGATCTAGCTTACTCCAACCAATGATCATTTAAATATACAATCATCTGCTTACCCAGTTCCGAAGAAATATGTTAAATCTATCTGAGGGACCAGTTTGCATGTAAACAGACATACAAATGGACAGGCGGACATGGCTAAATCAACTTAACTCGTCATTCTGACCTCATCAGTATCAATTTTGATGGGTCACTCTCTTCTCCTTCTGGTACTTACATACTCCGGACTAATGTTAATTTATCACTTCATGTACCTGAAAGGGATAAAAGTACGTCTAATAAAGATGGAAACCCACTTCTTTCCTATGTCCTACCGCGGTTGCTCTTTTAGTCCCTTTTGTTCTGTCTGTCGACTCAATTTTCCAACATATTTTCGATTGTATGACTCTTTATGGGTGCAATGGTGACTTCATTTACGTGCTTCAAGTCATAAATCGCCTACAGATGGTTAGCGTAAATCTTATATCAGGTGTACAACTTTGCTTCCGCCGTTTTCCGATAGGTGGCTGTACCGGCTCAGGCTGGTTGAAATACATAGATGATAATGCCTTTAAAGTGAGTGTGGACAGTGCCTAACGAATTGTCATCGCCGTTTCAGTGACAGTTGTTCTTGTTTTCGTATTATTCACGCTCAAAAATGTCCGTTTATGTGCCCAATTCTCGCCATTTGCGGGAAGTTTTACTTTTCTGTTACAATTTGCTGAAGCGCATCGAATGCTCTCAGAAACTTACGGTGATGCTGCTCTGAGTGAAAGAACGTGTCGGGAGTGGTTTCAACGTTTTAAAAATGGTGATTTCGATGTCGAAGACAAACATGGTGGTGGAAGAGAAAAAACCTTCAAAGATGAACAACTAGAAGTATTGCTTGATGAAGATTCGTGCCAAACCCAAGAACAGCTTGCCGAATCGTTGGGAGTGAGTCAGCAAGCCATTTCAAAACGTCTCAAGGTCCTGGGAATGATTCAGAAAGAAGGAAACTGGGTGCCGTACGAGTTGAAACCGAAGGACATCGAGCGCCGTCTATGTTTATGTGAGCAACTGCTTCAAAGACAAAATCGTAAAGGGGTTTTTGCATCGAATCGTAACCGGTGATGATTTGTATTTGGTGGGATCAGCTCGGTGTGATTTACTACGAGCTCTTAAAACCGGGTGAAATCATCACAGGAGATCGCTACCGAACGCAACTGATGCGCCTTAGTCGCGCGTTAAAAGAAAAGCGGCCACAATATCAAGAGCGACATGACAAAGTCATCCTCCAACACGACAATGCTCGGCCTCACGTCGCAAAAGTGGTCAAAAAGTACCTGGAAACGCTTAAATGGGAAGTCTTGCCCCACCCGCCGTATTCCCCAGATGTCGCTCCTTCTGACTTCCACCTATTCCGTTCTATTGCACATTGCCTGGCAGATCAACATTTTCAATCCTTCGAAGAATTGGAAAAATGGATTGCTTCATGGATAATGTCAAAAGAGGACTCCTTTTTTCGAGCCGGGATCCGAAAATTGCCGGAAAGATGGGAGAAAGTTGTCTCTAGCGGAGGAAAATACCTTGAATAATATATCTGTAAGCACTTTTTCGCAATAAAGCTTTTAATTTTGGAAAAAACGGCGGAAGCAAAGTTGTACACCTGATATTTAACTGCTCACCACAAAAAAAGTCCAACGAGGACAAATCACGGTTGAGAAGAGGACAGTTGACACACCTGCCCATGCCCGAAACATCGTTTGTAACGTTGGGTGTGTGACGCGCAACGCCATCCTGTTGAAAACCACACATCATCCATGTCATTCCCTTCAACAGTCTCTAAGCATAGCTCGATAACGCGCGAGAGATTCTTATTAGTTTTCGAAGAAGATGCCGCCAGTTCACATGCTGCTGTCATTCGTCGAGTATACTCGTATATTGGCTATTTCTAGGTTCATTAAAAATTCCCAAATCTCAGCGTGAGGTTTCAGTTCTTTGATCAATTAGATTTTATAAGTCTTCATATCGTGGTCACAAAATCCTGTTGGTGGCTGTTCGAGCACCCTTTGAGCTATGGTAGAAATTATTTCACCGAAATTCCTTGTGTAATTTTCTTGCAGTTGCGGTTGAAGACTCATCGTTTTAGAAGCAAGTTTTCCATATTACATCTTCTGTGTAGTGCTTCGCCAGGTATTAACTTGGGGAACAGTAACGGAGCTTGAGTATTGCATATAATGAGAAGAAAACTATGCCATAGAAAGCATGATGGGTGGCCTCAGTTCAAAAAATCTTATTAGGCTAACAATGGTATCTAACGACATTGAATAAGAAAGGTAGATATGAACATACACATATCAAACTTCATGGATTGACGCGACGAATCGTCCGTATGGACGCCTGTCCGTTCGATCATGTACATGACAACTCAAATATGGATTGAGATATTTTGATGTAGCTTGATTTACACTTTTCTTAGACACTACTGCCAGTGGGTGAAATCGGACAGAGAGTTCCATATAACGGTAATTTTGAAAAGTACGAAAATCATGATTATTCAGTATCTAATAGTGCAACTAAAGTCATAATTACAGTGATCGGATTAAATGGAAAAATGTTAGGGATGGAAAACTTGAGAGAATATGAAACCAACCACTCTTGGGTCAAATAGTATATTTCATAAGTCGCCGAGCGCATTTGCATTCGCTGTGGCCTAGTATAAAGACGAGTTAAATATGGACCCAATCGGACTATTGCTACGTCTGTACCACATACTCGTATAATGGTGGATAGGAAGATGCGTTTTTTAATACTCCTTCCCTCTAAGGGAAAGAGCCGAGCAGTTTTTGGTATCTAAGAGTGGAAACATGGTCAAGCCATTACGAGGGCTGCTATTTATATTTCTGGCCTAATAATGAAAATACGAATATTTATCAACGAAAATGGGTTTTTTTTGTTTTGGATTTGGCTCGTCTTGGAAGACCCACACGGTCGATTGCTGTTTTGTTTCGGGCTCATACGCATAGATCCATGATTCGTCACCTGTGACGATCTTATAAACGTCTTTTGAAGCACCGTGATCGTATTTTTTCGGCATTTCTTTACACCAATCCACACGAGCCTTTTTTGAGCGATTGTCAAATTGTGCGGGATCCAACGAGAACAAACCTTTTTTACGGCCAGGTGTTCATGTAATATCGAAGGTACGTTACATGATGGTCTTGCATTATCAGTTCACGTACGGCATCGATGTTTTCTGGCACAACGGCTGTTTTTGGACGACCTTCACGGAATTCGTCTTTGAGCGAGCGTCGGCCACGATTGAATTCGTTGTACCAATACACAGTGCTATAGGATGGTGCTTCATATCCATACAAAGATTTCAGTTCATCGATGCACTCTTGTCGTGATAATCCACATCGAAAGTTGTGAAAAATGATCGCACGAAAACGTTCACGAGTTAATTCCATTTTTTGGCCGATATGAATTTTTTAATTCCCTGTAAATAAAACAATTCACGATTAAATGACAAATTGTTCTGAGTGATGTTATGCTAAAAAATGTCAAACTTTCCAATGGAAATGTCAGATTGCACCTGGCACTTAGTGTTGCCTAAGCCAGACTAATATATATAGCAACCTACGTACTCTATAAGGGTCCGAGAGCTCAAAAAAATACTACTCCGAGCCAGCTCCAGTTATTTATTTACGACTCATCTTGGCTACTAGACTTTTGTCCTTTGTATTTTTTAATAATACGTATAATTAAATTGTATTGGCTCAGCTTAGTACACTTGCTCCGCTCTCTATAAAATTCCCAAAAACAAAAAAAAAACATTTGCTCTGGTATATTCTAATGTAAGAATTAGCATTTAAATACCAAAAAACAGCTGCTACTTATGCCAAAAACTTTAACCAATAAACATGTGTTTGGTGGAATTCAGTTTCTCGCACGCCCAACTCTCAGCGAATAAAGTTCGAAAAGAGACTTAACACTTTTCTAACCCCGCGCTGTGTATATACATACATAGAGAGAAGCATACATACACATGTACGTAGCACAATCCACCCACTCAGTCTCCCAAAGCGGGCCATTAAAAGTTGGGAAAAGTAATAAAACTTGCACTTTTAGTTGTTGTTATTTTATTTTTATTGTTGTTGTGTGCAAATCGGTTATTAAGGCCACGTATAGGCAACAGGCTCTCACCTCACCCTTTTTCCAGTTAAAGTTTCGCAACATTGCAAAATTATCCGTACCGTTAACGGCCTCAAATGTTTTTCGTAGAACGGAAATTAAACTTTCAGTTTTTATGACATCCGCTTTGACTAACATCCCCCGTATGTGTGTGTGTGTGGTTTAGAAAGTTTTCTACTTTACGCCTGAGCTAAAGAGTCTTATGCGAGCGGTGTGAGCGCCTCAAGTGCTTCTAAAACGTGTTAGACTACTAATTTATTGATGATTTGTGCTTT
>JAWMAG010000002.1:0-17500 GCA_037013455.1 Ceratitis rosa | reverse complement strand
CACAAAATGCTCGTTCTGGCTGCGAGCTATTCAATCCGGCAGCTTGATCAGTTTTCTCGTGCTGGAATCTGGAAATACAGACAATCATATTTCGGGCCTCGGCGAAAGCGATGAATCTCAATACATTTGGGGACGCTTCATATTCAAAGCTCAATGCACTAACCTTTTATGTCTTCTTTGGCGGGGGCAGCGCTTATAGGTAGGTTTCAGGACTCATAAAAGGCTTCTTTGGCAGAGCATGTTCTCCCTTCCGTTGGGACGTGGACGTAAATTAGCGATGTGTTGAGGAATTTCGCTTTGATGCGGAGTTTATTTACCCACCAAGGTAAATATTAGACCCCGGTGACAGAGGCCCTCACCCACCACGAGTCCGACAACCAGTTTGCAACTCTTCTTTATGCTTATTTATTATTTAATTGGTAATTTTTTTAAGAATTGCTATAAAATTTGTTTGAGAGCCTTCCACTACCAAATATTTATGTTTATATTCTCCAAAGAAATACCCACACTTTTAATTCATTCATTCTCCTTACCAACTGAATTGTAGAATCCGCTGTTCTCCACTTTCATATTTAATTGCAAGTGAAACGTGTCTAATTGCTTTTTCCGCAGCAACACTAAACAGGTGACAAATTATTATGACTTTTCCTTCGATAAGTTTCTGGAATGGTAATAATACAGTGGAAAACGAAAAAAAAACAACAACAACACAAAACAACTCCCCCACAAAAAGGCATTGACAATCATACGCCCCCCTGATAAATTATTTCCCCAAGGAGAGTGAAGCAAAGCAGTGTTGAAGTGGCAAGTTGTTTGTGGCAGAGTTGCTTGTTAAAACTTTCATTTTGTTGCAACAACAGAGAAGTCGAAAGTGAAGCAGCAGGAGTTCGAAAAGTCTCAACAACAGCAACAAAAATAAGTGAAATCACATTTTAAATTAAATATTTAATAAGAAGGTAAGTCACTTGAGCGGCGATGCTTCGACACTTGAGAGCGATTTAAATTTAGAATTCCAGTAGAGCGGCACTTATGGTACTCAGCTACTCAGTCTCCCTCGTTGGACATGGAGCGTCAGTGTACGGCACATTCGTTACACTCATCTGTTCGCACAGTTCGTTTGCTCGCCTGTCACTCAGTCCATCTGTCATCGCAAATGGTCCTTTCACTTTCGTCGTCGTCGTCGTCGTTGTCGTCTGTCAAAATGGTAACTCGCTTCAGTGCCAGCGAGTATTCGATATCTACAATACCTAAAACGACAAACTACGAGTACATACGAACGTACATACGTAT
Organism: Ceratitis rosa; assembly: GCA_037013455.1. Taxonomy (NCBI): domain Eukaryota; kingdom Metazoa; phylum Arthropoda; class Insecta; order Diptera; family Tephritidae; genus Ceratitis; species Ceratitis rosa. Next base: position 16,210 of record JAWMAG010000002.1, on the reverse strand, counting down.
ATATATATTTACATATATCTTTAGGTATACTCTTTGCTTTGCTTTGAACTCTCCCTATTGAAGTTCAAATATCGAGTAATCTTGTTGCAACTTTAGTTGCGCTTGTCACTTTTTTCAACTTCTTCATGTCAAGTTATTAATTAAAAATTCTAAATATGCTCCCCAAAACTCCAATAAAGAACGCAAGCATGCAGGGAGTTGTGAAATGATGTGATTAGCTCCATCTCTGCTTTGCTGGCGTTCGAGTGTAAAAAATTTCCCCGAAAGCGTTGCTAATTTGTCGTCAAAATGCAGGGGCATTTATTTTACCAGGCTTATCACTCTGCAGTTCTCTTGAAATTGAAATTTATTTTAATGTAGCGGTGTGTGTGAAAATAAATCAAATGGAAAACAATTACGAAGTGAACGTGGCGTGCAGAGTGGCAGCGTAGAAAATCTAGCTCTCTTGGATAATATTAGAGTTGAGTTGAGTTGATGCGGCGCCTGGTCATTGAGGCCCATTGTGATATCACTGTGAGGCTCCTAAGCTCACCTTCTCAAATGCACGAAACATTTCGTGTGCCTTATAAAAGCAGCGAGATTTCGGATTTTCCCTGCGGCTAGCTGAGAGAGAGTCGAAGAAGTCGAAGAAGAGTTTCCCGAGGAACTTGTATCAGGCAGATTTCAAGGCTGGGCAGTGACGGGGTAGTGTTCAATAGAGTCCTCCTCTTTCTCAAAAATTATTAAAGTGGTGGCCATAATTTTCCAGTGAAACCCTATTAAACCACTGTATGTTAATGGAGAACGGATCTAGAAAGATAATTTTGGTAATAGTTATCTGATCACGTTACAAATGAACTTATTCAGCCATCGTGGGTCTGCTTTTTTGGAAAAAGGGCAGTTTAAGCTTATATTATAAAGGGTGGTTAAATTGTAAGGGCCGATGTTGAATGTGAACCACACCTAAACGCCAAGTTTTTTTCCGAATTTAATTTGACATTTCTCTATTTCAGACTTACTCAATTTGAACCATGGAGAGATACACAATCCAACAACGTGTTAAAGTTATCCAGACTTATTATGAAAATTTTCAAAGAAAATCATCTTCAGTGATGAGGCACATTTTCACCTCAGTGGATTCGTCAATAAACAGAATTGCCGCATTTGGGCGAATGAGAATCCAAGAGTGATTGTCGAAAAACCAATGCACCCACAAAGAGTGACTGTTTGGTGCGGTTTATGGGCTGGCGGCATCATCGGGCCGTATTTTTTCCAAAATGAGGCCGGTCAGGCAGTTACTGTGAATGGTGTTCGCTATCGTGAGATGATAACGAATTTTTTATGGCCACAATTGGAAGATATGGATGTGGCGATATGTGGTTTCAGAAGGACGGTGCCACTTGCCACACAGCTAACGAAACAATGACGATGTCAATTGGCCCCCAAGATCATGTGATTTGACACCGTTGGAATTTTTTCTCTGGGGTTATTTGAAAGAAAAGGTGTACGTCGATAAGCCAGCAAAAATTCAAGAGCTAAAGGATGAGATAATTCGGCACATTAACGGCATAGAAACTCCATTATGCCTCAGCGTCATCGAAAATTTGGACCATCGTATGGAGGTGTGCCGCCGAGGTCGCGGCGCTCATTTGGCCGATATTTTGTTACATACATAATTGAGTAATACCAATATATCATAATAAAATAAAATTTCAATAATTTCCTAAATAGTTTGTGTTTTATTCAAAATCAACATCGGCCCTTGAAAATTTAACCACCCTTTATTGTGTGCATGTGGATAGAAGAGTTTCTTCTCTTGCTAGCTCATCTACCAGGCTAACGTCCTGAATATCACTGCGTACGGGTACCCAGACTGCGGCAGTTGTTGTGTGAGAGTTTGTTCAGATTACTTCTACATTTTATAGCCACTTTTGATGTGGTACTGTTACATTGCAGAGATCTGATGGCAACTTGACTGTCTACCGTGGAAGACGCTGCAGTGGTCTAATAGTTCATGCTCATATTTATTGAGAGTTTCGGAGAGGAGATTCCCCATCTCACTTTTCTATGGAGCTTTGAGTCGTCCATAAAAATGTCTATGGAAGGCGTTTTTCTTTTCCCATTCATTTCTGTTTGGGATTTTCTTGGAGAAAAGATTGTCGAAGCACATACCGAAGGTGGTGTAGTCCAGCTCCTTCGACAATTTTTCAAGAGATAATATCTTACTGTGTCCCATACTGCAGTTCTTCCAAGTTTGAGTTGCATTCAATCTAATTGCGTTGCAGTCCGCTTGTAATTTTCCATACAGTTAAAGAGTAAAGAAGTTGAGGGCTTTCGAGGAAGTTGATGGCAGTGCTCCTGTTACGAAGATATCAGCCGTCCGTTTAGCTCTGATACAATACACGATATTCGGTCTCTTTCCTATTGCCTACATTGAAACAGGGATAAAATGTCTTCAGTCCTCTGTAGCTCACAATTTTAGATGATACTAAACGTCTTCTTCTTATATTTCCTCCTTTTCTAGATAATATAAAACATTCGATCATCCCCAACCCTATTTCGGTCACGTTTGCCTCGACATATGATGCTGATACTTTCATATCAAATTGTGTCTCTAGATGGCAGGGAAGACTATGAAGAGAAACCTTTTCGATATAAAAAAGTCGGTTTCCCTAAAAAAATTCGCCAGTCATTCGGTGGAGGCTTAGAACCTCAAAGCTACCCGAAATAAAATTTGTATAGTTGAATTTCGAACACAAGCAGCGCCGAGTGGAAGTTGCTCGATGAATTGATTTGAATTTATTTTATTTATTGTATGGTGGTGTATGCATTAACTCGTGCGGTTTTCTAAGAGAGGGCTCTACTAATATTATTTCGCGTCGTGTTCATCTGTGGCTATATTCATTTCAAAGGTACTGTCATTTCGCATCGTTTTCAGTAGATGTCATTTGTTTTAGCGTGAACATCAAACAAAGTGTTTTTGAGGGTAGTTCTTCTTCATTACTTTAACATGAAGAAAAGTGCTACCGAAAGCCATTGTATTTTACTGGACGTTTATGGTGACCATGCTTTAGCCGAACGAACGTGCCAAAAGTGGTTTGCACGATTTAAAAGTAGCAATTTCCACTTAGACGACGGAGATCGACCCGGACAGCCAAAAAATTTCAAGACGAAGAATTGGAGACATTGCTCGACGCAGATGCTTATCAGACGCAAGAAGAACTTGCAAAAGTATTAGGAGTTGATCAAGCAACCGTTTCCAGATGATTAAAATCATTAGGATTCATCCAGAAGCTTGGAAATTGGGTGCCTTATGAATTAAAGCCAAGAGACGTCGAACGTCGATTCTGCCTGTCGGAAGTATTGCTTCAACGCCACCAAAAGAAGTAGAAACGTCCAGAATATACGACCAGACACGAATCAATAATTTTTCATCATGACAACGCTCGGCAACATGTTGCAAGGCAGTTAAAAACTATTTGGAAAACTGAGGGTGGGAAGTTCTACCTTACCCGCCTTATAGCCCAGACATAGCATCTTCCGATTACCACTTGTTCAGATCAATGCAGAATGCCCTCACCGGAGTACACTTCACTGCAGAACAGGGTATCAGGAATTGGCTCGATTCTTTCTAGATCTCCAAGCCGGAGAATTTCTTTTGGGATGGGATCCAAAAACTGCCAGAAAGATGGGCAAACATCATAGCTTCCGATGGACAATACTTTGAACATTAATTGTATAACAATTTTTTCACAATAAATTCTTAATTTTCGAAAAAAACCGCACGAATTAATGCGTACACCCAATATAATATGTAGTTTTTTTATTATTATTATTATTTTATTTCATTTTCTATATCATTTAATTTAATTTTATTTTTAATTTATATTATTTTATTTTATTTTATCTTAGTTGATTTGATTTGAATTTATTTTTTAATTTTATTTAATCTAATTCAATTTTATTTCATTTTAATATATTTGATTTCATTAATTTATTTCGTTTTATTTTATATTATTTCATTTGTGTAATTTTATTTTATATGTTTTAATTTCATCTTACTTTTTTATTATACTATACCTATTTTAATTTAATTTAATGTATTTTATATTTTTTCTTTACTTTATTTTATTTTTCGGCCGAATATCGCATCAGCGGTTGCAAAGCGCCAATTATACAATACATATAGTAAATATAGTTTATAGAAGAATATATTTTATTTTTATTTGTTTTCTTTTACTGTATTTTATTTTATATTTTATTTAACTAATTTAATTCATTTTTATTTTATTTTATTTTTAAATTTTTTATTTTATTTTTTGAAATTAATTTTTATTTAATATACTTTTATTACTTATTTTTGTTTATATTATCTTATTTTTTATTCTTATTATTATATATTATTATTTTATTTCAATTTTTTTAAATTATTATATTTTATTTTACTTTGTTTTATTTTATTTATTATAATATATTTTATTTTAATTTCTTTTAATTTTATTCCTTTTTTAGTGTTATTTTATTTCCTTTCAATTTTATTTTATTTTATATCGATTATATAGTTTAATTTAATTAAATTTTTTTATTTTAATTTACTTTATGTTATATTATTTAAGTTAATTAAATTCATTTTTTATTTGATTTAATTTCATTTTACAAAATTTAATTTAATTTAATTTTATAATATATTAATTCTTTTATTTTATTTTATTTATTAACCTTGTCTTACTTAATTTCAATTTTGTTATATTTTATATCGATTATTTAATTTAATTGTTTTATATTATTTCATTTCATTTTACTTTATTTATTTTTTTAATTTTTCTAATTTTTTTTATTTTATATTAATATAATTTATTTTATTTTTTACTTTGTTTCATTTTATTTTATTTTATTTTCAATTTATTTATCTACTTTTTTTTGCTTTAGCATATTTTAATTTATTATATGTTATTTAATTAAATTCCTTTTTTATTTAATTATTTTAGTTTACAATATTTTATTTTATTTTATGAAATTTAATTTTTTTACATCGAAAACATTGTTTACATATGAAATAGTTTACTTTAGTCCTCTTACAGAATCATTTTTCCAATTTTCCACTTTCTTTAAATGAAATCAACCACTTTGACACATCACGCCATTTGGTTGGTTGCAACATTTAGCGCCTCAGCACAGTTGTTGCAGCAGCCGCCGAAAAGGAAACGGAAAACGTGGCACTCAATGTTATCACAGTGATTCTTATCACAAGTACAATAAAATTGTTTTGGCAAAATGGCGGAAAAAGTGTACGAAATGTGTAATGCGGAATACACATAAAGTAGAGATGAAAAAAATAGAAGAAACAGTAGCTGTCAAAAGTAAACGTACCAACTGCAAGACATGCAACATATTGGCAGTAGCAACGTACGTGGCAACTGCGGCACACACGTAGCAATCACGTAAATAGTGGCAACAAATGGCAAACGGGAAATAAGCGTGCGCGTAGGAGTTAGAAACGTGGTTAGCTTGAGAAGAGTGAAGAGTGTTTTTTCTTTCTTTATTTTTGAGGAAATATAACCGATTGATAAGCGACAAGTTGTTTGCAACGCACTCACAGGCTGCTCTGCTATTTTAGATATGATTTTCGTAAACGTTCATTTTCTTTGACTGTTTTCTTTCACTTTTTTTTTTAATTTATTGCATTGGGTACGTTGTTTGTGTGTGTGTGTGTGTGTGGTGGTGGAGTCACATGTGTTTCTACAATATTGGAAGCTTAAATTTATTTTCATTTATTTTTGTTTTTTTTTTCCTGCGAAATTCGGAATTCAATACAGCTAACTGTTATTCCTGTTGTGCTTCTTCTTTTTCTTCGTTCGAGCACGTGACGTGTCGTTGTAGTTTAGTGGCAATCAGAGTAAACGCATAAGGATGCTTTCGTCCTTGTATTGCCATATTAACACATACACTATACACCGTTAGTTCTACATCACATATCTATGACTCAAAAGCCATCATTTGCGCCAAACACTTACTCTGGCGTACATACATACATTCAAACAAACACATAGGTATACCTACAACGTAAAGGCACGAGCGTTCATTATATTTATCTTTTGACTTGTCTTCTTTTCATTTGGAATATTTTTTTGGTGATTTTGCTTTACATAAATATATATTTATTTCTTGTATTTGTTTTGCCGCTTTATTTGTATTAAACACATCTATATGTATTTAGAAAACTGTATATCTCTCTGTATAGCAAGTCTGTGCATGCGACACGTGCAGCATTGGTTTGTACATGTGTTTGTGTCTGTGTTTTACCGTAAATAAAAGCGGAAGTCGTAAATTTGTCGTAACAGTTTATCAAAGATATTCACTTTTTATGTGAAAAAATCTCTGAGCTGCAGTTCAGGTGTTGCCTTTGCTTCCTCTTAAAGCTATCAAGTTAAATAGCCGTGAATTTGGGGAGGGAGAGGGATGGAGTCCTCTCTGAGACGTCACATATATCAAATTACCAGTATACGATGCTGTATGATGATGTATTTGCATGTAGATGAGATTCGGGAAATTAAATGGATACTAAATTAGATGTACGTGTGAGTGTGTGTGTGCATTTGAGATGGAAAGTGGCATAAATTAAATTGTTTAAATTTATTTAACATTTTTTAAGAGAAAAAATATCTGTGTACGAATTTTTGTGTCAGCTGCTTACTTAGAAATAGGTGTATCAGGGTTCATTCCTGTTTCTGGGCATTTCAACGATTCACTGCAGTCTATATTATACCCCCTCCCCTTTTCCCTGGGGTATGATGAGCTTGGTATCCACCGTCTAAAAGCCGATACATCCAAAAGCTATAAACAGGCGTCGGATAAGAAACTCCCGACCACTGCATACGTTACAAGAGCTCCGATCTCTGGAACCTCCACTCCTCTGCATCGTAAAGTCTGCCGCTCAGCTGACTGATGACCTCAACAAGCCGACCCTCCAAGTAATGCGAAGAAATTAATTATACGAGTTGTAAAGAAGAGCAAATTTGATGTTTGTTTTGTAGTATGTAACAGACATTATCGCAGAGTTGCATCGTTTGCCCGTCCAATTCAAAATTCTTCCACGCTCCAGCGGTAGAGAAGGACTAAGTTAGAAAAGATACCTTCTATAAGCGCTTTGAACGCTGCTACAGATGCTACTTTCATAATCCATCTTGGAGCTTTCATTGCAACGATAGGCGAGAAAGTGTCTGTGGTGCAAAAGCTAGAAAAATTCGGCTCCCCAAGGAAATATCATCAAATCAGTTGACGTTGATCGGCTTCCTTAGGCCGCGAAAAATGGTTTCTTCCAGTACCTGAATTGGGTATAAGAGAGTTCATTAAACCACATGTTTATCCATTGATCAAAGAATTCGTACCTGGATCAACTATGTTCTAATAGATGGGAGACATATGTATGATCCGAGATTCTACCACCGAGTCGGAACACTATCTTATTGTTGCTAACACACGCACTCAACTCAACTGTGGGACGATATTTCAAGCCAATTTACCGCCCTCAAAACTATTTGTTTGCCGAATGGTCTAATGAAGAGGTGACACTATAGGCATTCGTGTAATGTGGTAAGATACCAAGATAGAGATAGAGAGAGAGAGAGAGAGAGGGAGAGAGAGAGAGAGAGAGAGAGAGAGAGTCCGAAATGCGTGAGTACAGTGAGCTTGAGAATCTGACCTACACGTACATTGGCAATACTTAAAAATACTGGGAGAATTTGCGGCGAGAGAGGGAGAGAAAGAAAGAGAGAGAGAGAGGGAGAGGGAGAAAGAGAGAGGAAGGGGGGGGGGGGGGGAGAAAAAGAGTGTGAGAGGGAGAGAACTGATAAACCATGGAATAGAACCACTGTGTTTTATTTTTCGTGATTTAATGCAATAATCTAATTTTTAAATTACTTAAAGTACTTCAAATTGAGTTTTCGCTTTCCGCACAGGTATTTTCTCATCCAACTTCCAATATTTCAACATCGTGCAAATTACATTCATTTGATTCTCTATCATTTGCCACACTCCGACTGAGAAAACTGGGTAAATTTTCATTTTTTTCGAGTGCCTGCAAAATTTATGAGTGCACTTCGGAAAATGCCTCCTCCGCCTCCAGTTTTTGACACAGCTCAAGTGAAACAGTTAGGTTATGCGCGGAGTTTTCACTACGCCACTAAGAGACCTCCTACCCGGCCGCAGCTGCTGGTTGTTAGACGACAGCAACACGTTCAGTGCCAAATGTGCGGCAACTCAAATTTTTTCAACTTCGACTTTATATATATACTTAATATACCTATACAGTATGTATGTACTTATGAGACACACATTTCAATAAAAATGATGTCTGCTTATGTCATTTCTTCGTTACGTGTGAATTCTTCTCTCACACTGCTGTTTATATATATACGTATGTATTTGTGTTTACCCTACTTCTCCAGCTTGTCCTATGCTTTTCTTTCTCCTTGTTCTTGCCAATCTTATTGTTATATTGGTTTGTGTTTGTTTTTGCTGTTGCATGAAATGTCATTATTCTACGTGTGCGACATGTTTTCTTGCCACAACTTCCCATAACTGTTTGGCGTTGTATATAAATTTTTTTGGCTCCCACTTTTTTTCTGCTGTGTCTTCCTTTAGTAGCAATTTTTTAATTTTATTTTGAAAAATATTTTTTCGGTTATTAAGTTGTCACAATATGTTTTTCGTTTTCATGAAAATATATTGTATTGTGCTTGAGTTCTTCATTTTCTTTCTTTGCACTGTCTCCTGTTAAATTTTTAGTATCCTTCATGTATGTATGTATGTTCCTTTCTTGATCGTTTTGTAAATTTAACTCAGTCTTCAATTTGATTCTCACTTGCTAAAAGCAAACCATCACAGTTCCCTGCCACTTGCGCCGGAATTGCTGTTGTCTGTTGTTCTTCTGCTGTTATTGTTGTCTGTTGTTGTTGCTTCATTCATGTTTATTTCGCAAAAATGAATTATGGCATCTCTTCTCATTTTTGATGGCGCCTCAAATGTTGTATGACATCTTACAACGCATTTGACAACCGAACACAAAAAGTAATATTTTTTGAATTTTAAAAATAATATTTATTCATTTTTTATTGCATAAGTTATGGCTGCTGGTATTAACCTCATTTTGATGTGTGCTAGAGATTTGAATTTTGTTTTAAAAATAGCTTTTCTAGTATTTTTGTAAAATCGTCTCATTCAGAAGTTAAATATTGCTCTAATACGCTCTGGAAATCTATTAATTTCAGCGTCTCTTCTTCTTTTATCTCTTTAATATGAGGTTAGGCTGCATAAGCTTTGAATACTGGATCTCCTTACTTTGACTTAGTCTCGGTAGTTGCACAGGAAAATCTAACAATACAGCCAAGTCCGATTTTGCGGCGGAGTTTCGGCCTTTACTATACGAGAAAATAATTTTTCTTTGTACGTCAATTTAAAGTTGTCCAAAATATCAGCCTCGGCTTCATTGTTGACGAAGAATTCACTCTTTGGATGGTTGGTTTTGTAGGGTGAGAGGCAGAGATTGAGCACTTGACCACACACAGCCGCACCTAAGCCATTGAGTAGATTCATTGTGCTCTCCCATATCTCCTGTGTATACTAACTATGCAGACAGTTCACTCGGTTTTATACATAGTCTTTTTAGTTTCTTCCAAGCTTCGTAAGGTTTGAGCTTGGAAACATTATATTGAGATGTAACGTCTTACACTGTTGAAAGTCGGGTACGCACAAAAGTAGATCTCCAGCGTGTTGTCATCCTTTTTTCATGCTCTGCACTAAACCAATTCCACTTTATTTCCATTGTGGTGTTGCTATCTCATGGGTAGAAGCCCCGTCAAAATACCTATAAGAAAACAAATTTCTCTTTTTGCTTAATGTAGAAGAGTTCCAAGACGTTAAGAGTATCTGTATGTTCCACTACTTCAAACAAGATTTGAAGGCACTGAAGGGTCTAAAACAACCGTTCCTTTTTTTCATTGCCTTCTACATCGGTGTGATCTGGGGCCCAAGTATTGTTCGTTGTGTTTTCCCGTGATAGTCTGTTGATTGCTTCTTTGCATACTCGTATTCTGACACATGTAGACTTTGTGTGGACACACATGATTGCAGCTTAGCTGTCCGGTAGAAGCCTGATAGATTTTCTCATTAAAGCGGTTGTCCATTTGGCACCTTCATTGAGTTTGAAGTTACCATGGTTATTGTTGTGGTCAGAGAAGAACGCAGCTCTGTAGTTATGGATATCTTCATTGTTACGGAAGGTCTCGACCTCCCTGCTCGGAAAGGAGTAGGTGACACCTATCTGGCTGCCATATTCTTCACAATTCGGGAGCTGGAAACAATTTTCTAGAACACTTAGGCGACTATCGCCCGCTTAAAGAACAACAAAGCGGCTGGAGCTGGCGGCCTACCAGAACTACAATATTCAAAGATAGCGGTGAAGAGCTGGCAAGGTGCAAGCATCAGCTACTTTGCATAAAAAAGGGGACCCTACAGTCTGCGCCAATTATCATGGGATAAGCCTCCTTAATATCGCCAATAAGGTCCTGTCGAGCTTATTGTGTAAAAGGCTAACCTGAAAGGCCCACCGTCAACAAACTGATTGGATCTGGGCTTTAGACCTTATAAGTCAACCATTGACCAGATATTCATCATGCGCCAAATCCTGGAAAATACCCGCGAAAAGAGGATCGATCTAGAATGACTTCTCCATTTATAAATATGGATTTTACGCCAAAACACCATGTGAGGTCCTAGGCACCATTTTGGCTCAATAGCTTTCCTGCAGGTATTTCAAATTCGCTGCGATTTACTGGCTCTACTTTCAACATTATGCCTGAAGCTAAGCTTTTTATCAAGCATTGTTAGGTTCGGTAAAAATAGTTGCCGATACGCAAGCATAGACACACTTAAGCCATAGTAATCTCAATGTGACATCTCGAAAAATGTCTCTAACCCTCGGTTCGGCTTGATTTCCATACACTATGATTTCTTTAGTCATATTATTAGGTTGCTTACTTTAGTTTCTGACACATGGAAAATCTCTCCATAACAGCCTCTCAGAAACTCTTAAGCCTACTTTAACTTAGAGCAGAGATCGCATTAAAGGTGGATCATCGTTTCTACATTCCTGCAGCTCCTGCAGGATCTTCTAATTACCATTGAAACTACTTCTACTTTTTGAGAAAACCTTCCCTTCTTCATTTTGGCCAGGTATGCCTCTACTTGTGTCAAGTTAAGTTTCATTCCTACTTCAAAGCGGCTTGTCTTTGAATGTATTTCTTCAGTAAAATCTGAAAAGGGTAGCAGTAACTGGAGGCTATGCCTTAACTGTGAGATAAGTTGAATCAATGAAACCACCTTACGAGTAAGACTTTTCATGAGAAAAGAGACCGAGACCTTAAACTTCTTTGAGGGTCGCGTTCATTCCATTTCTGTGTTCTCAGTCCACTTTAATCTATGCAATTTCATCCTAACACAACTTAAAAGATTGCTAAGTGCCGCGCAGGTGTCCTCACTACACACCTATTTGCTCTTATCTTCTTATTAAAAACTGTACAGAGATGAAAATTATTTTCAAAAATATCTTAAACTACAAGTATTCATTATCCTATTTAGTTTGCAGTAGAATGGGTTTAGCCTATCTCACTTTAGCCCAGCTTGAAACGAAAAATATCTACTAAGTTGGAGGTCTTGAGCTGTCCAGTTTCTGCCGGTGAATGAAATTTTTCATTTCAGGAATCAAGATCTGTTGTCGCAACTTATATAGCTGGGAACTTCAGATGTAAGCACTCGTTATTGGAACTTACTCTCTTCAAAGCGTCCAGCACTCTCTCTCTCTCGATGCCTACCCCAGGCAATGTCTAGCGATATCATAAATATCGGTTATCGAAGTGTACTGATCATGAGTTCAGATGATTTGAAAGCAAAAAAGAGACAATCAATTTCTCTTAATTGTATTGATCGCTATAGATTTGGGAAGGAAAGGAACTGAAACATTAAGTCTCGGAAGAGGAATATCTCATATGCAATCTTTTTTCTATTAGTAAACGTTACCGAAGCTCACAGAACTATGAAAATATCCTCAGATCTTAACCATCCCAAACAGACAATTCTACAACTTTCTACTTAATTCAACTTATCTTGGTTCACGTGGCGGGTTGCCAAAACCATAATTTTTTCTTTTGTGTAACAAGCTCTTGAAAGGAGAGCTCACTAAGAAGCTCATCTGTTCAATAGTAAGCCAAAACTTATGAGCTGTAGCCGAGCACCTTGTTCTCTAAAGGAGTACCGCTTTAAAGTATCATGCCGTCCACCAAATTACCATTATCTTCAGGCAAGATCCCAGAAACAGCCGACCGCTTGCACTGGTATCACCCTGCTACTCTGAGATTTCAACGCAGCTCGCCTCTCCACGGAAAGTCTCACGCCGCCCAGTCTGCTAGTTAGCTGGTAGTGAGGAAAAGAGTACATTACAATAAAGAGGAAGGAGCAAGAAGGCCTCGCAAATCAATTGCACCTAAAAAGTCTTACTTAGGATTTGCAACAATGTTGCTGCGGCGAAAGAACAAAAAGTGCTGACATTAATTTGATTGGCATTCAGAGGAGCTATCACTTGAGTATGACGAAAAACAAAAAAAAAATAAAATAAAATGTGAATGAAAAGTAAAAGAAAAGTAAACAAAAAGACAAAAACGCAACTAACAATTCAATGAATGCTAAAAGAGAAATTCCATGTAAAGTGTCACACACTCGAATACTTCTCAATTGGTTGACCTAAAAACCATTTAGCCATTTGCCAGCAAGACCAACAACACTGCATTGAGCAGCACGAGAAGGAGAGCGAAGGTGTGTGTTAAATGAAAATGAAGAGGAAGAAGGAGAAGGAGAGTTTCTAGAGTGTGCAGATGGTAGAGAAAGGTGTGAGGTGGGCAGTACACGCATGGCTCCTGACGTCGACAGTTCTTCAATACAATATTAGCAATTGCATGCGGTAGCTCCTTCGTTTCAGTCCGCTCTCATGTGGAGCGTGCTACCAATTTTATGTGTAACTCAAGCTCATGTTTGCCGTCTGCCAACTGCATGTACTGAATGCTACAAAAACAATAGACTCTAGATAAAAAGTGCAATAGAAAATAAACTATTGTATGGATGGCCGCAAGAACTTCATTTTATTCACTCTCGGTGAGTGCCACATGCCGTATGCCGCATGCCACATGCAGAGTAGTGATGGACAAGTGCTGCAGCACCACACGTGTGGTGGACGGGGCAAATATAACTCTGTGTATATGCATTCGTCCGTCCGTTGATCCTTTGCAAGCAATAAAATTTCAATGTCGGTTCGAAGCCATGGCCAAACGTACACCTCAACCTGCCGTTGACCACGTCCAAGCGAATGGACTTTGTTTGTTTGCGTCCATTTGCCCTTCCAGCTGCCACATGTCCTTCGTCCTACATTACCGTGCTGCAACAAACTTCTCTATTTCTAATTTATTTTATTTTATTTTATTTCTTTCTCATCTGTTTTTTTTCTTTTTATTCTTCCATTTATTTTATCGTTTTGTTTTTAACTTTTCAATGTCGTTTCGTTGTATTTTTGTAACTTCCAATCCGACATTTGTACATATCCTGACAGTTGAGTTCAATATTCTTGTCCATCCGTCTGCCCTCTCTGTTCGGTTTGTTCCTTCTCTCCGCCCTTTGGGGCGTAGCCTCGTCCTCAGCGTTGGCGTTCAATGAGTTTGTCCACTTCCTGGTGAGCAATTGATTTCTGCAGTTACTTCGCATACTCAACCTCTGACCAACCTCTGACCACCCTCTTGGTTGGCTGTCTACTTTGTGTTATGGGTCATTTAGCAATTTTTCTCTAATGCCTCCGTTAGCACGTCCTTTCGTCGCTCTTCATCGTTTTTTCCTCCCCAGCTATGCATTTGCTTGCAGCTCTTGGCGATGTATGCTAGTTTGCTGCACATTCAGAATGCTTTGTAGATGGATGTGGGGGGATTTAGACATATTAATGATTTAACGGTTTCATGAAATTGGTTTCGTAAGTTCAAAAATTCGCTGTTTTCGAAACTTCGTTGGAACTCGGTTTCTATAAAACGTATTTTAACACTTTATCTCCTGTCGGGGACTTAGTTTTATTGTTCTTCGTAAGCTCCCACTCGGACATCACCACTCCCTCATCAGAAAGGTAGAACATCACGCATGGGTCCACGACCAGTTTCCTTGGGATACGCCCTTCCAGTTAACCGATCTTCTTGCTTGAAGTCCAGCAGTTCAACTACGAGGCTCAGGCAAGACTGAGGCTGATCTCCTTTAAATTTTAAACATCAGTAATGTGTGCAGTCCTGATGAGCCCGCCTTGGAATGTGCTCTTAGCACAAAACAAAGTTATCTGCTCCGCTTCGCGTGAACTCACTTTCGTCACATCCCTCAAAAGCATTTGCACAATCGACCAGATTGCCTGTTATTACAACAATACATACAATACTTCCATTTGTTGGTCATACAGACCAACAGAGAACAGTTTAAGTTGTTCGAGCCTTTGTCAGCTTCAACGTCAACTGTTGGCCAACAATGTCTACCAGCATGCAACCTTTGGTCTACATTCTTCTTCTCCTTCCTGCTCTCCGAACATTTCACATTGTTCTAGCTCGATAGCGAGACCACTGCCCGCCTCGTTAGTTAGTTATTTATGCTGGCTGTTTCATGCGATTATTTTTGGCCCTTATTATTTTCGTCTTATGGCCAATTGTGGCATACAGAGTCTTTCAATATTCTCTCGGTGCATCGTGTGGCTGTATTGTATGTGGTGCCTGTCGCTGACCAGCACTTGTTGGTAATAAACTTATTGCCATCAAAATGGTATTCATTGTTGTTTAGTGAGAGCTTCAAAGGGAATTGTTTGGTTTCTGGTGGGTTTGCAATTGCTGCGAGGTGTCGTTGGAAATATTTATTTAAAGGGTTGTTGAATACTTTTTTTCAAAGCCCCCCAGAGTGCCTTAAACTGTATTAGATTTCTGAATATTTACTGGTACTTTGATCCCGAACTATTTATCTTTCAGTGGATATTGGGTTTTTGTGAAATAGATGAGTAGCCAACTCGGCCTCACGACACACATAATTGGAGGTTATGTTGGGGTTCACATTCTAAAGTTATCAGCCGGGTTCTATAGTTAAAGTTGTACCGAGTTCTTTTTATAATATTATTCCGTGCTTGAAGATCCTCCGCGTCCCGAGACATTAATTAATCTACAAAATTACTTAGTCTTCTATAAGTAACAATATCCAATCCAGAACTTGACAAGATCCAAGCTAACATTAATCTCAGCTTGGTATGCTTTATTATTCGTACGAGTTCCTATATCATACAAATTCGGTGGAGTATCTTGATCGGATATTACTTCGAATAACAATTAGATTGGTCTTCAAACAGCGGACCGTACCAAGTGGATTAGATGTGTACTCCGGCGGAGTTTCTACCGCCTAGTTTTAGGTTAGTTCTTGGCTTGATTTTGTTTCGTTAGGAGGTTTCTTAAGGCGAGAAGGGTTAGAATGGCGATATGTCGAACTTATACTTGTCTCAGCACCTCAACAACAGAGAACAGAAGTTCATAAGAACAGTCCAAAGTGCAAGTCTCCTGATCTGATCTAATACAGGAAATATTTCGCAAGCTATCATTGAGGACCCTGTGCTAACTTTGATAAGTTGGAACTTGCCCTCCACCAATTAGCATACCAGTTCCATAAGTCTGGAAGCTAATGCCAGGTTTTTTGAAATCATTCTGTACAGAAAACTGGGTTGGAAAGAGCGTAGACTATTTTGGTAATATTCAAAAGACAGCGTTGATATGCATTAGTTCTGCGCTTAGAAACACTTAAACTGAAGCTCTAAACGTAGGTCAGGGATTGCCTATAGCTTTGATAGGCAGTAGATCAGATGGCACCGCTCTCGGCTCTACGCGTGAGATAACAGAAATAATAGAGCTGTCAACCAACTGGACACACGTGCCGTATTCGCCATATTCGTGTTTCAGTTGTAGTCAGCCAGTAATAAAGCTCTAGGCTCATATCACGACAAACTTGGAATTTTACTGGACTGACGAAGATCACCAAACGCTTCAAAGGCTGTTCATTGAAAGTATTAGTTATCATACAAGTCATCAAAGTCTGTCAAAGCTGATGTGAAACTACAGTAGGATAATGTGTA
>JAWMAG010000001.1:12845000-12972500 GCA_037013455.1 Ceratitis rosa | reverse complement strand
TTTCTTAAAATTGCCACAAAGTTCTTAAAATTGGCATTTAAAATGGCACTTTTAATTGGAAATTATTTCTCAAAGGTGCACTCATAATATTTTTTAACTGAATTTATTAAATTTTTTTGGGGATTTTTCGTATATTCTTGGCGCAAATCGAAATTCCACTCACCAAAATAAATATAAAAAAAAAAAAATAAAATAAAAATAGCAATACATATACCTATATTACATTTCAGACGAATTTGCGCTTTTCAATTCAAATATATTACTCGTAGAGACATTTTGAATTTTAGTAAAAGGTAGACTTTTGCAACATATACTGAGTTATAATAGCCTTACACCGGCTGTTATGCAGCTTGAATTGTTATCTACAGAGGTAGTGTGTGTTGATATTTTTCTCACGTCCCCCTTTACCCACCAATATAACCACTACCCAATATTAGTAGTTGGTCATCGTTCTTACCTATGTTGGTGACGAGCGCAGAAAAACTATCAAAAAAAAAAACGAAGTCGTATATCTGGCTGCAGAGAGCTCTTAAACTATAACTATAGAAATATAAAATCTCTTACATTTAAATTTATGAAATAGAAAATTTTAAATCTTTCAGTTCACAGAAAGTTTAAAAACTCCACAACCAAATTCAACTCTTCTAGACCCAACAACCAGTAACCGAACGACTACCACAAAAAAATTGTGTGTTTAAATTACATTTTAAATATTTAAAATGATAGCCAAAAAACAAAAGAATTTCTAAATTTCACTATATTTAGTTAAACACACACTACGACTCTCCATTTAAACTATTCAAAGGACATCAACACATTCGTGCAATTATACTTGCAAAACAATATAGTACAAAACAAATAAAGATTAAAAATCAAACAAAAAGTAAAACCTTAGAAATGTACACAAAAATATAGCTAAACAAATATGCATTGTAGTTATACACAAACATATATAAATATATGATACTATTTGAAAATATATGCATACACGTATATGCAATGTATTTATCTCTAACAATACCTTTGTTTACCGACAAATTTTTTTTGGACTCTTGATAACCGGAAAATAAAGAAACAAATAAATATAAGCTCATGGCGAGAATTCACAAAAAACACAAACAAAGTACATAAATACATATGTACAAACCACTATAAGAAGTTACGTACGAGTATATGAATATGTGGGAGTCGAGAAAGATTTTTAAAATATATTATTTTAATGCTGGTTCAAAATGATATCTTGTTTGCATAAAACATGCATATATTAGGTGTATTAAAAAGAAATCCATTATTTTTGCATAAAATTTAATGGCTTAATTTTTACATTTCGTATTGGCTTTCCACTCTGTGAAGCATCTTTTACGTCAAAATTACCGGAATAAAACCGAAATTGTGCATTATTGACTATAACAACGTCAGGGCCATAAACGCCATTCACATTTTCAGCTGCTTGGCTTGCGTTCTCGCCCTCGTGTATTTTCTCTTTGCTTGTGCCCAACAAAACTGAATCAACCAATCACAAAACAGACAGAAAAGCTTTTTTAGTACAAAATGTCATCTTTCTAACGCCATTTAGCGGAAGCCTATCGGACTTACCTATACCACCCGAGATATAGATAAATAACGCCATCTATTGGAAAAATAATGGATTTCTTTTTACTACCCCTAATATACACGTATAGTCTTGCTACTATTGCAGGTAAGTAGAAACAGTAGCACATTTGCATATAAATGTAAATATTGTGCACACATACATACACCAGTGTGCAACCTGCAACCTCCACATCTTTCTATATATTTATATAAATATGTAAATAGACGGCAGTTTTCTTTCTAAAATTCTTGTCTCTAGAGCTCTTTTTCTCGCATCCTCTTTGTTAGTTGACATTTTTATTGCAGAAGTTTGTTGGTTTTACTACTACTTTTTTAAATTCCATTTTCAGTTACATTTTATGTTATTATTTGAAAATAATCTTACTTTTCTACTTTAGTACGAACAGACCAAGCACACAAAAGTTAGACAAAAAGGCTTTCAATGGAAAAATTGTGGAACTTGTTGTTTGGTATTGCATTTTCAAGCAGTGAACTGTGGACTTATGTACGTATTTATGTAAATATACTCATATAATAGGTGAGTCGATAAGGTAAATATCTTGATATATAATTGTAATGTTGAATTATCCATGTATTTTTATAATATTTCTGCTGCTCCAGCTGTTTCTCAAAATATATGTATATATGTTTGTATTTTAATTTGCTTTTTTTCCGTTTTTTAATTTATTAAGACACAAATTTTAAACTAAATTGTTAAAATTTCTCAATAACAATTTGTATATAATTTAAAACACAAAATAAATCATGATTTACTGAAATTGTAGTTTTTGCGACTCGGAGAAGCACCAAATATAATTGAACAAATGCCATTACACCAAAAAAAAGCCATACTGTCTAGTGCGCTCTTTGTTGCAGAGGTGTGATTTTACTTTGCATTTTGGAAAACTACAACGGCAAGTCTGTCACTGTCAAAGTGGAGCGTTTTCATCAATATGATAAAATGGTTTCAACAAGATGGTGTCACCTGGCGCCACACAACACGAGCGAACATTTCCCGACCATGTAATCTCACGTCTTGGCGATGCCAATTGGCCATCGAGTTCAAACAATTTGATGCAGTTGGACCTTTTCACTGTGAGGCTACACGAAAGACCGCATATGAATCGAAATTAGCAAAAATACGCAAGGCCGTTAAAAATATTCAGTGCGGGCAGTTTAAATGATAATTTCCAGAATTTTTCTGGTCTTAATGTATACTCAATATTAGGCAAATCGAAAAAAAAAAAATATTTTTGTGTCTAATACCAGGAATATGGATTCACAAAATAGTTTTTGCAATAAATCTAACACAGCTTCACCTTCAGAAAAGAAAAGGAAATAACCAATTATATTTCAAATATCTAACAAATAAAAAAATTAAAAGAATTTTTTCGAATAAATGGGCAAATAAAATTATATCGCATAATTCGGCTAAAGGTTCCCATCGATGAAAATGTGTTTCTCACCTTAATTAAGGCAAAAAGCTGCTTCTAAATCAAATTTCATGTAAATCAAAGGATCGAAAAATGCATTAAATTTTTTTAAAGTAAATTCGGGTATTGTGGTATGGGCACGTAATGTGGTATAGTATAGCAAGTAATGCTCTCACCTGCAAATGTGTCAAAAAAAGGTGAAAAACGAAAGTGGAAAGCAAGATATATGAAAAACACACCAGCATTTTCTTGGCTTCCAAAACCTTTAGTGTCCCCAAACTGGGAAGGAATAATATTCATAATAAGTTATCTAGAAAGCATCAGCACAAGACACGTTAGGAGATATCTCCACCACTTAAACTTAAAAGTAATTTAAAAATTAAAGCGCAGATTTAGCAACTTCTCCTTATGAAAATAGTTTGAAACAAAAGATAAAGGAAAATGCCTTAATTAAATTTCCTCCAAAAAAAATTAAACGAAAAAAAAGCATTCTTATGGTACCATTTGCTGATTCGGAACTTCGTGTAACTATTGCGGAAAAGTGATTGTTTTTAAAACTATGAGTCTCCTGTTTGCAATACTGATAAATGTGTGCTCATGAGAAGTGTATTCCGAACCGAAGTGCTATTTTTCTTAGCATTTCTTTTGAATAATCACACTTTTTCAAAATGTTCAAATTTAATAAAATACTTTTTAAATGAAGTGGTTATTTTTTGACTTATAAAATATATTTGAAGTTGAAATTGACTTTTAAAGCGGTCCGATCCAATTAATTGTATGTTTTCCAGTTTTTAAAATAAAATAATAAAATAATCTTACAAACATTTTGTATTATTTTAGGGCGCAAATATTATGTTACACCTTACCACACTAGCCGATAGGGTATACCACATTACCAGCCAATTTTTTTTTTTCAGAGGCATTTTTTTAAATAACACTAAAACTGTCACCTGTAGGCTTGGGTATTCCACATTACCCGCACTTACTTTAACTATTAGTCCCAGTTCCATTTCGTGGAAAGTCTTTTCTTATGAAATGCCACACCATCCAAGTTTCAGCTCTCTATGATGACTGATTTAGGATTTGAAAAAGACCTGTTTAAAGAGTTTTCTAAAAATTACTAGCAAAAAAAAAATTAATATAAAACTTAGAACTTACACAGAGCAATCGCTCACAAAGCCCTGTGACAAAAGAAAAACATTAACAAAATACAATGCTGACAAAAATATGGTTTTTCCCAAAAATGGTAATTAAAAGAGATCTTATCTTATTGATTTCAACATTTCCTTAAATGATGCGTGGGGTGAATTAACTATATTTATCGTCCTATGGCTTTTCTGGGAAATCAAACACTCTCTCGAAGCAATTGTTCTTTACGATCAGGGGTTTAGGCTGTGGGTTCAGATGTCAGTAATTCAGAGTAATTTCTTTCACAGATGTACTAAAAATATGATTTCTAACGTTTAAAGGTCAAATAGTATAAACGATTTAATGACGTAATTTTTTTTTAAATTTTGGTTCCACACTTATTTTCAAATATCCTTGTAGTTTTCTAAAAAAATAATTCTCATAACATTTGCCTGCTCATCTTGTGATTCTTTTTAAATTCATACTGCCCGCCTAGCCACAGTGAAAGTATAAAGAGAGTGAAGTATAATAAAAAGGATCGTGAATAAACCGCCAACAGACAACTCTCTAATGGACATACTCATATCAGCTAGATCACATTCCAATGGCTGCCCAGACAAAAATAACTGCAAAATATATATATATATATCATACACACACACACACGCTCACCTACAACCACAGTCCAATTTGTATGACCGTGAGGAAGTAAAAATTTTTAGACACATACAAACAATGCAATATACATATTTATTTTGTTATACGATTTTTTTGGAAAATATTTTGTGCGCGCGTAAAACAATAGTTCTTCGTTATACAAAAACAACAAAAATTAAAAAAAAAAGAAATTAGAATGTTTTGCGACGCTCTACACGGTGGGTTTACATAGAAAATTGCATTGTACTACAATAAGTTGAAGCATCAGCCACAAAATTTCACATGTGAGTTTCTGTGTGTGTGTGTGTACGTGTTATGTTTTAAAAGTTGTTGACAGTTACGAATGTGTACACATATTGAGGACAGCCTGTTGACACTCGCTTGCACTTATTTTTGCATGTTGCATACATTGCGTGTGGCAAGCATGAATAACATACAACTATTTATATATATATATATATATATAAAATATATTTACACAATACCGATATGTACTTTGTTATGCTATATTAGAATATTAGAATAGCGCAAAATTCGCAAACAATTGCTGTTGGTTTTTTTTTTTTGTTTTGTTTTTTTTTTTTTTTTTGGTGGAAAGTTTTATGTTTACTACCAATACATATGTGATTACAAAAGTACACACACACACACATGATTGCCATTGTTTTTCATTTTGCTTTGTTTTAAATTCTAGCATGGAAAAGCCAATATAATACAAATAAACTTACTTACGTGTATATATGTAGATGTACCTATGTGTGTGTGTATGTGCTTGTAAATTCTATAACAATTGCCAACATGTTGCTTGTTACACCGTTATAGTTGTATTGTTTGTTTCTACTTTTTTTTTGTTTTTTTGTTTTTTGCAAATGTTGCGCTACATGTCAGCTACAACTAAAATTACAACAAAATTGTTGAACAAATTATCCAGCAATTATGTAAAAATTAAATTTACTTCATTTGCATGGTTACCTGCTGCTGGAATTTAAAGCAAAAGGTATGTGTTTGGTGTCTAAAGTTTTAATAAAAATCCGTTATTAAAAAAACTTCAACTTTTCATAGAAATAACACTATTTTACGGAAATGTAGTTATTAAAAATATTCTGAAAAGGTTGTTAGTTAGTTTCTTTACGCTTTTTGTTTATATTTTTTAATTAATTTAGTATTTTCATTTCAATAACTTATATTCGCACTCTTCTTCCTTTCAACGATATACAAACATTTAACCATCACAGAAATATGATTTCCACTGTGGGGTAAATACTTAAATGAACTCACTAGCAGAAGAGTGTATGATGGCCTAGCAGAAAAAAGTTGACAAATTTTACAATAAATGGCTTTAGTGATATGATAAAAAAAACAAATGTCATCGATAGCTACTCGTCGGAAATTTCGAGAGTTTGGTTGGCAGGTTCTCATCCATAAACCTTAAAGTCCATACCTAGCACCAGATGATTACCATATATTCCTGTGGATGGCGAATGATTTGACTGGTAAAAAATTTGCCTCAAGAGGGCCTTTGATACAATTTGCTGCCAATAGGAACAAAACTTTGCATATTGTAATATTTTTTTCCATTTCGATTATTGTTCTGTACAAGAACTTTCTTCAGCAAAAATATTTGGTTTTTGGTTATGGCCATCTAATGCCGACACGGCTCTCTCTCAGGTACCATTAAATGAAACCTATACGGAATATATAGGAATGAATCACTGACGGATGAACCCACAGCCGAAACCACTGATCGTACAGTTCTGAAACTTAGAGGGTGGTTCTCATAGGTATACGGTATGAAAAGATTTCTCAAGTGGTGTACATGTGACCGATCTATTCATTAATAACGATTTATGGTTTAACAAGAAATATAGTGCATATATATAACTTTTGGCCTAAGTTGTCATATATAGGCGTATGTATATCAAAAATACACTCGCAGGTGTTGACATTCCTTGCCGAGGTGCGACCGCAATTAGCTTAATTTTTTATTAAAATTAATTTCCTATAACTTTTTGGATGTTAGTACGATACCAGGATTTGAACCCTGGCCTTCCAAAGTCAGTAGGAAATGCTAATCACTCGGGTACCGCGGCCGAAGTTTTTTAAGGTCACACTGAACAGCTTGCTAATATTCTCATAATAATAAAAGCAGTCACCACCGCCGTTCAAATACTAGAATGAATGGGACAGTAATGTGGATCTTCTTGAAATTATCTGCAGTGTCCATATAGAGGAGACCAGAAGTGAGTTACTCAATAAGTGATTTATGTATTTTACTATGGCTGGAGATCGCTGTACTGAACTGTACACTATGTAAACGAGAATAATTTATATACTGACTTTGAACAAACCTGTGTGTGCTGCAAGTGTCACAATTTCAGAATCGTGTACAGCGGCTTTAATACTGGAGTGAACAAACAAGATTTATTTGCGGCAAAGCATACCCAACTGAGCTGAAGCTAAAAGACTTTGCCAAACTTCCGCGTCAAAATCCTTCACTCTCAGTAGACAACCAGTTGAGGTAAACCTACACACTCCTGCTGTCTGAAGTAACTGTGGTACAGTATTTTAAGATTCATATTTAAAGCTGTTACAAAAATAATTGTTGGAGAAAAATGTATGGGAAAGCCATTTTCAGGCAATAACAAAAGCAACGAAGCATGTGAGTAAGGCGACCTTGAGCAGCTGACCGATTACGCTCAAAAAGACTATGAAAAGAGTGGCGGCGACGTATAAAAGTTTCCAGATGGATTTTGCACACGTAGAGCCAAAAGAGGTAACCTTGCGACTGATGTCAAGAGAGTTCAGTTAGCTGATTGCCAGAAAAAATAAGTAACAGTGAATAAGCGTAACCGATTCGCCAATAGAAGACGATGCTATGGAAGTACTATCATCCGACCTTAAAGAATTTTGAATACCGATTGCCTGTTACATGAGCCTCCTTGAAAAATATGATCGGATGAAAACATATCCAATTTCGATTGAACCCACAATATGAATGACTAAAGCTTGCCAATAATGATTTTATTGTGGCTTACCAGACACGCTTCAGTTTTAATAAATCTTCAATTCTTCTAATATTCACAATGCTCCAAATCATGGGAAGAGCCGTTTGTATTCAATCCAATCTATGAACCAATATTAACACCAACAACAATCCTGCCCAATGCAGAATCACTCTTACCAACAGGTGCTACTTTGGACTGAGTAGCCAAGTGAATGATACAATGCTCTCTAGATGAACAAAAGCCAAACTCTATAAGTCCCTCATCGTTCGCGTTCTGCTATATGGTACGGAGACATGAACGATGGCAACATACCTATAACGGTGCTTACAGTTTTTGAGGAAAAGGGTTTTCAAACGATTTATGGACCTTCGCGCATGGACAAAAGCAATCCAAGGGGAAGGAACTATCATTAAAGCGAATAAAAACTTTTGTTTTGAGATATTTTCTAGAAGCTGAGGGAGATAAAAACATTAACTTTATTTGAAGGAAGAGAAGAAACGACTGTTGTGCTATTTTTAACTCGGCTATTGCTTACACAAGGAGCGTAATTCCTTGCATAACTTTGGGCGCTGGCTAATTGCTTCCTGTTACTTGTTTTCTGGCATATATGTATAAATGTTTTTACCTTATCTTCTTATGATCCAGATCAGATATATAGCTATCTGAGTTATTTGCGTCTTTTCGTCCTTGATCCCTTGCATAGTAAACGATTGGAGCAGCTTCATATACCTTTGAAAACATTGGGAAAAGGCAATATTTTGCAACAAGCCTACATTCTCCTCCCTGACCTTAAGTCAATTGACACGTCACGCTTAGACAGCTGTAATATCGGAAGCGGAACTTATGTCAGGAATAATGAGAAAAAAGTATTTAATTTTAGAAAATATTTGAAGTTCGAGTGATACCTGAAATTTTACAATATAAAAAATACAACAATTTTCATACCAATTTGAATACTTTATGCGTTTTTAATATTCAATTACATGCGCATATGTACATATATAAAATGCGTTACTAATATATGAAAGAAAGTGCATTGTAGTAGGAAAATTGAAAAATAAATAATAAAATTATGGAAATTACCAAGAATACTAATACAGTGATGTTGATAATACCTATATAATGTATATACATTTGTGCATATGTGCTACCAATATATATATGCGTATTTATATGCCTTCGAACACATATCTAGCTATTTATATACACGCGTCTGTGTGTTATTAGCTGATAGCGTTGTCTATAATGGCTGCAGTTATGGCAATAGCACATCAAAATCGTGCTCCAATTTCCATTTGACACACTCGACTAAGCCAAAACTCGAGTACACATGCACACACATATCC
This sequence comes from Ceratitis rosa, assembly GCA_037013455.1. Lineage (NCBI taxonomy): Eukaryota > Metazoa > Arthropoda > Insecta > Diptera > Tephritidae > Ceratitis > Ceratitis rosa. The sequence continues at coordinate 12,963,338 of JAWMAG010000001.1, read as the reverse complement.
TACATGCATTACATAAGCTTATATGCATGTGAAAGATGCCATTTTCATATAGAAATTCATATTCGTATGAGGCATCAATATGAGCTGTAACTGCTGCAATGCGTGCTTTTCCTGCAACAACTATGCATATCACCAGCTTTTTGGTAGTTACACACAAACTTACACATTTTTTTGTGTTCTACAGTACTTGAGGTTCACTTTCAAATATTTGTGAGCTTACACACGTACATACATACATATACGAATATACATAGCGACTCCTCACATTGTAAGCGGACACTTGCAATTCCAAGCGTTATAAATACAAAAATATTTGGCACATTCCCGCAGGCAGCGGCAACCGCATTCACACATACACACATACTCATGTACTCAAATACATATGTATGTACATATGTATATAAGAGCCAGCAATCGTCATGACACAAATAGACAGAAATACTTTAACGGATGCACACATGGACACACGGGTACTCGCCAAGTGTCACGTCTCTGTTTTTGACTTCTCGGTTAATAGCAATAATAGAAGAAGAAGAAGAAAAAAAGCAGAAAAAAATAAAAAAAATTAATTGTGTTGGTATATGTTAAGTTTTTTATTCACAAGTGTATGTGCAAACGTGCGTGAGAGCACACACTCAAAAGTGAGTGGCTGTACGAGTATGCACATATGTGAGTGTGTGTGTGTTGATCAGTGGTAGCAAGTGGAAAAATAACGTGTCAAACTGACACTCCCAAACATACATGCACACACACACACACACACACACACACACATACACAGACAGCAATACTCATGAATTCCATTTGGGTCATCGTAAATACTGGTTATTTAGTATTTCCACAGATGACATAAAAGGAAAAGCGACCAGAAGGACCTTGCAGCAAATTGAAATTGAAGAAAATCACTTCAAATGAAAGACGAAGGGAAAGTTATTGCTTGCACGGGTAAATGGAAAAAGGAAAATGATGCGAGCAACATTAAACTGGAAATCAGATAAAATGTTGAAACAAAATTGCAATGGTCAGTCAAAATAGAAGCGTTGCTTGAAAAAGGGATGCAAAAAAAAAAATAAAAAATTAAATAAAATAAAAAATAAACTAAAAGCAAATAGAAAAGCAAAGAAGTAGTGACAGAGGGCAAAGGCCAACACGACGTGCGATAGTTGCGAATCTGATGAGCAGTAAATAAAATTTTGCGTGTTAGAATGATGTTCGTAAGTTGAAGTGCAACCAAAAAGAACAAAAGAAACAGAAAACAGAACAAATAATGAAAAAAAAATTAATACAAGAACGTTAATAAATAAGAAAAACGCAAAAAAGTTTTACTACACAAAATAAAAATTTAAGGGGTTACATACGTCCAGCAGCACCAAAAATGCGCTAAAACAAAAACTGTTTTCAGAAGGGATAACAATAGAAATAAATATAAAGAAATTTTATACAATGTTTATTGGTACTTAAAGTTTATAAAAAAATGTATTTTAATTTTTCTTTACAAAAATTAGTACATAAAATATCACGTGACCCAAAGTACAATGAAAAAAAAGTTGCCCCACGGTCTGCATCATTTATCCTTGGAATGTTGATGGATCTGTAAAAATAAAAAAAATTCTTGTAAAATGAAGTTGTAGTTATAGTCTGTCGAGCCGAATTTTTTAATTTCGAAAAATTTTCCAATTTACGGAATTTAGAAAAAAAGTATGCGTTTTACGTCATGAATGTCACACTTTAATTATGTTCATAAAATTTTTTAATAAAAATATCGAAAATACGGCTCGACAGACTATAGAGAAAACATTTTCGAATATTTTAAAAAACATCGCATTAAAAAATGTTAAAAACTGTATGAGTTATCATGCAGACCGTGCCGAGAAAAGTAGTTTCGAGAAAAACGCGTTTAAGCTTTCATGTGCCTCAAACGAAGGACAGCTACCTGTGTGCATTAAACTCTCGTCGGGCGGTCTGATTTTCTACCATAACTTTGTATCTATGGGGAATTTTTACAATCGACTTTCACAGAAATACGCCTAAAACTATAAAGAATAATAACCTATAAAAAAAAATCGATTTTTTGAAAATTCTGGACGTATGTAACCCCTTAAGCTGCTTTAAAACATTGAAATCAATATTTGTACAGAGTTATTCCTTTTGAGGTTTCGAAAATAAACCTTAAGTTGATTTGAGCTGTTGCGGCAGACTTAAACCAACAGATCCATTGTGATGCCGCTGCGAAGATCCTGTCTGCACCTTTCCAAATGTTCAAACCATTTTGCGTATCTTATAAAGACTGTGAAGCTAGCTCAGCGAGATAGTCGAATAAATGTTTCTCAAGGAATTTGTGTAGCGCAGTTGTCAAGGCTGAACGGTGACAGAGATGGTGTTCAATAGACCCTCCTCACCTTCCTCCCTGCAACTACGGCAAAATTCATTAGAACGACAGTCCATTCTTTTCCCATAAAATGCCATTAAATAGTAGCCTGTTGTTATGCCTGGTGTTTTGTTAATGGAGAACCGTTCTTGAATGATAAGATGTTTTGATTTTTTTCATGCCAACTTTTGGCGAAAGCTGTCTGGTCATGTAACACGTGATCTCATTCAGCCAACTTGAATTTGCTTCTTTGGCAAAGACCAGCTTAAGCATATATTTTGCCATGGACAAAGGTAAACCTGCAACGTGTGTGTGTGTTTTTTTTTTGTGGATATAAAGCATCCTTCTCTCACTGATTCAAACGCCATGCAATTTTGCCTGGGATGCCACTGTTTCCAGGTACCCAGACCACGGCAGTATTTCATTTAGTCGAAAGTTTGTTCAGATTACTTCTGAAATTTATAGCCACTTTTGATGTGTCACTGTTACATAGTAGAGATGTGATGGCAGCTAGATTGTCGGGATATATCGTAACTATAGATTTGTGCAGCCACTCGGCATCTTCCATGATTTCAAAGAATTCTGCTTGAAAGATGCTTGAGAATTTTTGCAAATTTCAATCCATTTGAGGTGGTTTTCGACCACTTTTTAGCTTATATTGGGCGGCATCTCAACCATTCTTTGGTGAACATCCAAGGGTGTCAAATAGCTGGATATCGGTGGCCAAATGACATTGCCAAGAAAATAGTTCCGCTTTTAATAAAGCCATTTGTTGAAGCCACATATTTTTTGGGCTGTGTTCTTCAATTGTGGGCTAAAAAAATCGGTTATCATTCGAAGATAATGCTTGCAGTTGACAGCGGCAGTCTCGTCCAATCATACCTGCGGGCGAAAGAGCGCACTAGGGGTAAGTAGTTTTTTACTTGGTGTAATGGCCTCTCTTCAATTATGTGAGGACTCTCAGTACATTATATGTGAGATTTAAGCAAATTTACGAGACCCCAGTGAGAAATGTGTCTCATAGCTGATGTAAATTTTGTGCGAAAAATCATCGTTTTATTTACAATAGATTGTTGTAGTACATTCATGTGGATTTTGGTCTAAAAAATTATAAGCGCTCAGCTGGTTTTAGAAAATTGATTCACAAACTGCCTGTAAACCGAGTTGTTTTTCAACAATTATGGAACAAACTTCGCACAAACTATTCGAAAATTCTGCACAGCATAAACCTGCTGATATTTCACGATCTTCCATAGAAGAAATTCGATATTCGTACGAATCAAAAAAATGTATTTTCACCTTTGAATGAGTCTTCAAGAAAGAAGAAAATTTAGAAATAAAAATAATAAAAAAATATAAATATGCATTAAAAACATATATTTTTCCTTCTAATTGGTATTTCCATTTTTTTTTTTAAATTAAATCGCTTTATGTACAAGTGAGGAAAAAAGTCTAGAAATTTTAAAAATAAAATGAAAATAAAAATAAAAATAAAATCAAGCGCCAGTCAAACTCTCTGCACGCTGACTTTATAGCTGTCTAATACACGCTTGTCTATCTGTGCACTTCCTCTTTTATATTCTCTTTTGCTAGTTGTTGGTTTGACTTTTTCACTAAATGAAATTCAAGCACGTACACACAAAAAAACAATAGCAAGAAAAAATAAAAATATATTTCCAAAATACCAAAAATACCGAAAAACATTGAAATTCAAAACAAGAAAATCCTCGTACGGGTATGTATGTATGTACACGTACGTATGTATAAGCTATAAAATACAAGAAATTAGTGTGCAAAATGGCACAAGTAAAGTAGATTTCGTAGAAATATTTATGTATATACCATATAAAATAGAATTGAAAGCTGCAAAATGTGGCAGAGTGTAAAGTGAAAATTGTCGAAACAATTCGCAGATAACAGTTAAAGACACTGAAATGACAGGCAAAAGACAGTGTCAACAAGCTCGAAAACAGCAGGAACATTATTAATAACACACACACATATGTATATATATATATATATACATATACACAAATTTACACGTACATATGTGTATACAATTGATTAAAGGCATATATACGTGTACCTAAGTATATAAATCATGCACATACATACATACATATATACACATACATCCTACGTTGGTATTTATGTAAGTTTAAACGAAAATATTTGTGTACTTTCCTCTCGGTTTAATTTTAACTTTTCCAGGAAGAAATGCTATTTGCACCTTAATGCTACTTCGCAGGAAAACTGCAGGTGCACCGTACAAGTTTCGATTTCGTATGAATTTGCGGGTTTGAATGTAGGTTTCACACACTTCATTAATTGTTATAAACGCTTCTGATAAACGCATAATTGCTTTTGTTCGCATTACCAGGAAAATGTGGCGATGAAAAATTTAATGTGCATTGAAAGAAAATATATATAAATAAATAATTTTGGTATAATATTTAAAACTTATATGTATACTCAAATTTGTTTGCCTAAGAAAATGTTTTAGGAATTTTTTTTGATATAGGTTTTTAATTTTCTGCTACAAACCTAAAAGAAAAATTAACAATATGTCTGAGATTCAACGTTTATAGATTTTACTCATGTTACAACAATCCTTCTGGAGTATTCTTGGTGTGCTAACGAATAGATGAACAAACAAATCCTTTCCGCAATCTAAGTTTTCACATCCCAAGTGCCCATTATCATCAAAAAGAATAACATAGAAAGTGTTTTTAAGACATGTGGTTTTGCAGAAGAAATAAAATGCCCGGGTTTTTGAATAAGAGGTGTTACTTTATTATTTAAATAACAAAATTACAGTTTTTGAGACAAATAACCGGATGTCTACTTCAATGAGGTAGATACAAGCATGCCATTCATAGCGGGGAACAATATCAGCCAAATAACCATCACCAAATTGCAAAGTGGCTGTTTTATGTCCCCAATATATTGGATGAGTGCATAAGTTCGTGCCCGATTTCAAGTGCAAACTAAAATTGAAATTTTTTGAAGAAAGCGCTTTTATTAATCAATTATGTATTCGCCATCATGTTCGGCAATCCACTCCCAACGTTCAACCAATTTACCGATGCCTGATTCATAGAAATCGCGCGGTTTCTCGTTGAAAAAGGTGTCAAGGTGGTTTTTGACGTCATCCACATTTTTAAATTTTTTTCCATTCAAATTGTTCTGCAGCGATGGAAAGAAATGATAATCAGAAGGTGCAATGTCGGGTGAATATGGGGGATGCGGCATGATTTCCCAATTCATCTGCGAATATCTTTAGTTGCAGCGCCCACTGTTTTTCCTTTGCGGAATTCGTATAACATAATATGACGCATATGATCTTTTTCGTAGTTCATTTTCCTTGCGTCTTTTCACTAAGCAACTCAAATCAAAATGAAGTTATTTTATGCTTGATTTACAGTTCGGACTGTCACCTTTCCAACGATATATAATATGTATATATTTCTTTCACGAGCGCCACTCTCAAACGATTCGTACGGCATCCAGCGGAATCGCGCACGAACTTATGCACTCATCCAATATAAAGGGTGGTTGAATTTCAAGGGCGATGTTGAATGTGAACCACACCTAAACGCCAAGTTTTTTTCCGAATTTAATTTGACATTTCTCTATTTCAGACTTACTCAATTTGAACCATGGAGAGACACACACACACAGCTAACGAAACAATGGCTCTTTTGCGCAACAAATTCAATGGCCGTGTTATCTCACGTAATGGCGATGTCAATTGGCCCTCAAGATCATGTGATTTGACACCGTTGGACTTTTTTCTATGGGGTTATTTGAAAGAAAAGGTATACGTCGATAAGCCAGCAACAATTCAAGAGCTAAAGGATGAGATAATTCGGCACATTAACGGCATAGAACTCCATTATGCCTCAGCGTCATCGAAAATTTGGACCATCGTATGGAGGTATGCCGCCGAGGTCGCGGCGCTCATTTGGCCGATATTTTGTTACATACATAATTGAGTAATACCAATATATCATTATAAAATAAAATTTCAATAATTTCCTAAATAGTTTGTGTTTTATTCAAAATCAACATCGGCCCTTGAAAATTTAACCACCCTTTATCTTAGGTCAAGTAATCTGTTCGTTTGCTTTTTTATTGTTTTTTTCAAAATATCATAACTTTGTGCACATTTGTCCAATTTAAGTCAAATATTGTTTGTAAACTTGTTGCCAACGAGATGCCAACTTAATTATACCCCTCTCGTAGAAGGCTGCGCCCCTATTGGCATGCAACTCGGAGAGCCAATTTTCACAAGGCTCCCTTGAGGCCAACTTCTCACCATTAAGCGCGTTCGCCATGGACAGAAAAAGATGGTAATCACTTGGTGACAGGTCCAGACTATAAGATGGGTGCATTAGGACCTCCCATCCGAGCTCCTGGAGCTTCTGGCGTGGAACCAAAGACGTGTGTGGTCTGGCGTGGTGCTGATGGAACACAACGGCCTCTGTTGATCAAAGATAGCCTCTTCTGGATGAGTGCTGCCTTCAAGCGGTCCTGTTGTTTGCAGCAGATGGCCGAATTGAGCGTTTGGCCATAGAGGAGCAGCTCATAGTAGATGATTCCTTGTCAATCCCACCAAACACACAGCAAAACATTTTTCAGCCAATTCATTATTGATAAAAGAGTCAAAATGTCAGTGTGAAGAAAGTGAAAAACACAGGTCAACAATGCCTTTCATCTGCATATAACTCAATCCTGAGGCAATCAATATGAAAAAAACCAAAGTAAAATCCAAATTAAAATTTAATTCTAAGGTGCAAAATTAGCTTGCCACAGCACACCAAAACCGTATTAATATTACCTGCACTTGTTTAAGTCATCCCCATGCATAATAAATCATTTACTTATCCATAACTGAAGTGTAATTTGTCAGCTGCTAATGAAAATGTTTAATTTACACTATGATTTCAAAACAGAAAACGATTTATCAAATTTACCGTGATGGCCGCATGAAGGGTCATAAAGTCATAAAAGCGCCGAGCAAAGAAAATAAAGCAAAACACTTAAAAATGAAGCAAAAGTAATAAAAATATAAGCAAAAATAAAAAAAAACATTTCGCACACTTGACACCGTTATATGGTGCTTTTACGCTGGACGCGCGCTGATCTTTGCGCTTTCGAATCTAATGAAATCCGTCTGGCGCATTAACTGCTAATAACAAAACAGAATAGACAGTCATAATGTACATCTACTAACATACACACTTATTTACAAGTACATATAAACAAACACTTTATAATATGTAATGGAAATTAATAAGAGTACGAATCATACAAAACGCAGTCAGCAATGACGAATGAATTTCTATATTGTATATACCTACATAGGTATGTACAGTGTATGCATGTAACGAGATGAAAGATGAAAATATGCATTGAAATCTTGTAATAAAAGCCATATTTTATTTATTTATTTTACGCTTTCTTTTTCCGAAGAAAATAGTTAAATTATGGCGTAAATTACGTCTGGCGCAATGGGCGCCAGTGTAGCGTAAAAGTTTTACAAACGCCAAGTAGATATGTATGTATGTATGTATGTGTAAAATAAAAGTAAGTTGAAATATTTGAGGCCTTGCTGGAAGTCTTAGAAATTAAGTATAAATAGAACACCCGCAATTTACAAGCGAAAGCAACACAAAGTGACTGCTGTTTTCTCATTCCTTAATAGAACAATTTCTTCAGAAAAACATTTTTTTTTTATTTCTTCACATTTCTACATTTATTTATATTATTTATTTTACTTAAGCTTTAATAAAAAATGCTAGCGGATCATAAATCAAGCTGTGGCAAATGAATTCATCTCGACCACTTCATCAACACACAAAGGAATGCGGCAAAAATTATGAATAAAAATTTCTCCACTCTTAAGCCATTTTTTTCTTTTCTTTAATTTTTTTTAATTTTTTTATATATTTTCATACCTTTATTTTTTAAACTCATCCCCCATTTTTATACAATTTTTTGCCGCCTGACTATTGTGTTAATGTCTTTGTATGTTGCCATTGACCTTAAGCTTCGTACCACCTACCATGAGGCCTTAAACCATAACTGAATTTATGTATGTATGTAGGTGTTTTTCTGTGTTTATTTTCATTGATAAAGAAAATTTATTAGCTAGCTGCTCGTAAAAAATATATATTAATTTTTTCCATAAATTTGTTTACAAAAAAATTATATATACTTTCCTCCTCAATTATTTGGGCATTGAAGATAAGGCATAAATGGCCGTAAGGGATCTAACGCATTTTTTGTTTTGCAGTGGTTTGAAGATAAATCTTTTCGCCGCAGTCTGCATGTAAGTTTGAAAAAAAAAACGTATAAAATTTTTGCAGTATTTCATATGCATTAAATGTTTGTTTATATATTTTGCTATAAATGTTTTCAAACTTTCCGCACCTACAGAATCAACATTCAATCCCAAATTGATTTTTGTTGCAAAAATGAATGTCTGTACATAAAAATTTTATTACCTTAAGTAATCGCATAAAAATTTACGAATTTTATGTTTGTCAACTTATAGGCGGGAGCTTGGAAAATTGCCAGCTTACCTTTAAGGATTGGCATAATTTTATTGTAAATGCTTTCATCAATTTTATTCGTTTTAAAAAGTCCTTCAGTCGTTTGAAGCAGCTGAACTCTGTTTTATGGAAATAATGTGCGAGTTTTAATTTGAAGGGAACACTTTACTTGGTAATTGGCTTTTTAAATATTTTTTTTTATAAAAAAAGAGTCGCTTAATTCACAAAAGTAATTTCTCACAGTAAAATAGAATGAATTCAATAAAAGTAAAATGGAAATAGTTTTTATTGAAGTTTATTGACTTGAGGCTTGAATTACATTATTTAAAAAAAAGTAAAAAAAAATATTTTTTGCTTTGCTTCGATTTGCTTTGTTTTGCTAATTAAATATTAGACAATAGATTACATGGCTGATGTTGGCGCAGTGGTAGAACACTCGCCTGTTAAATCAGGATCCGTTGGTTCGATCCCTGCCATAAGAAGTCCGATGAGGAGATGTGGTGATTTCCAAAACAGCTGTTACTTTTCCCATTTTTCTTTGCTGTATAACAAAATATTCAATTCATAAAAACAAATAAGGCCTTTTAGCTCACTATAAAAATAACAAGCATTAATAGTATGTATGGTCGCAAAAAACAATTTTAAATAAATATTAATTTATTTTGGAAAAATATTATATAGACCTAAAAATCGCCTTTTTAAAATTTCATTCTAATTCTAATTTAAAATTTAAAATAATCATACTGAGCTTAAGAATCGCCTGTCCTTTAAACTTTATTATCGGAAATAATTCGCTATTTTTCGCTGGTTCCCCCAAAAAGAGAACAATCTCTTTTTAAAGACTACACATTTTTTTTGCAAAAAAGTCTCGGGAGAGACCACTTAAAGTAAACACAAAATTGGTTGGACTAATTTGGTTTTTTTTTTATATCAAAGAAATCAAACTTATGGTACAAGTTACTTGAAATTTTGCTCATACGTAGCAGAACTCTAGAAACCCGGGTATCGAGCAGAACGATCAGTTGAATAAAAGCTCGATACTTGTTCGTTGCTCAACTTCTTATATATTTGTTTGAGATTTGTTAATTTACCCATTTCAATTATGGCTACCATATTTTCTATAGCATTTCAATAGGTCTTTCATTTTGTATAGAACCTCTAAAATTAAGAAATTAATTACATTAATAAATTATTTAAAAGAAATAAATTGTGAAAAAAAGTCAAAAAATTGGAGGAGCTTTAATTGCTGTTCCAACAAAACCTGGAGCTCAAACAGGTAGCTCTTTATTAATGAGAAGTGGATCAGGAATCGTATAAATCGATTTTTGGTTCGTTTTTCATGATATTTTTTTATTTTCAAGAGGTTACCTGGTCTACCGATTGATTACTTTATGTTTGATGACAGAAGATTTTTTGTCTTCCACTCATTCACCACCAGACCAATTTTCTTCCCTTCTTTAGCCAGTCTGGAAAATGCAGAGCTCACAACGCGCCCTATGAAGTCTCTATAATCGGCTTATGCGAGTACAGTGTTATATGGGATTGTATCTTTTTTCAGCTCTGCAGCTCATACTATTTTCACCGGTAATAAATTAAAGAAGTCACACAATGTGGAAACACCTTATCGAACGGCTTGGAAAGGTACTTAATAATCCTGAAGGAGCATTTGGTGTTACTAAACGTCGATGTTCCCAACCATTGCAGGGATACCAAATTCAGACAGAGAGGCAGTAGGGAGGGGCAGCTCCATTTCATGCTGTCGGAGGCTGCTTCAAAATCGATGGTCTTTTCCTATATTTGGCGCGTGATGAATATGCGGTCAATGGTGGATTTGCCAGGTCTAAACCCACGCTAATAAGATCCAATCAGCTTGGTGGCGTTGGGTTTTCCCCACAATACATACAACTTAAAAGGCAGCCAAATCTATTTAACTCTAAGTATATTTTTTCTTTTTTGTGGTACTCACTGCCAGTCATATTTTTATAAACTTGATTATTTTTGAATTAGATAGAGCAAGTCTTAAACTCATAAGATTCGGACTACACACACGAATATATCTAGCTCACTATGTTTCTCGTTTCTTTGATGATCTCATTCCGTTGCTAGTATACAAATACATGTTTCTTCTATTCATTTCCACCCTTCTTTTCTCCTCTTTAATTGAGTGGGGACTTAAGGGAAGGGAAAGGAGGGCTCAGGTCCAGTGGGAGAGATTGAGGCAGCTTCTTTTGCAAGTCTATCTGCGATTTCATTTCCTGTGCTTCCTGGAACCCAGATGAGCTGAACTTTGTTCCATTCGCCCACTCTATTGAGATTCTTAACACATTCCCACTTAATTGTACATGACGATATTGCTTTCAGTGCGGCTTGACTGTCACTGCAAATTACTTCATGTTGGCTGACCATTTTCCTTTGGAGTGTGAGCTCTGCTCAGATTGTAATGGCGAACACCTCTGCTTGGCAGATGCTAGGATATTTCCCTATGGGAATTGATATCTTTCTTCTGGGTCTCGTGATCCCCGAACCTATTCTGTTAGTAGTCTTTGATCTATTTGTGTATTTATTTGGAAAACATTTGACTAACTAACTCAGCTAGTCTGAAAGACAGCTCAAAAGGCGATGTTGAAAGTAGGCATCAATATGATCGCGCTCAGACTCAGTCGTTCATATTAATATGCCATCGACGGATATATCTAAATAATCAAGAGGATCAGTGCCAGTGCGCATTACTATCTGATGGGGCCTGTCCTTAAAGCTCTGCTTGACGTGTTGCGAAGTGGGCATTTCTTTCACTGATTTACTGCTCGTCGTCTTATTCAGCGCTAATCACCATACATCCACCCCACAGAAGATATTCGATCATATCATTAATAAATAAGAAGAGCGACAGATTTTTGCATTTACCTGTAGTTAGTTAAGATGTTTAGAGTTTCTTTCTTGTAACCTTCTCTTTTAATAAATATATTTTCATATCCCTACTAGTACCTATTCATAAACGCAGTGAAAACAACTCACTAACCTCAACGCACAATTTTTATGACAACTTTGAAATTTATTGCAACAACATAACTCATATATAAACTACTTACACACGTGCCTTGAGAGTATATATGGAACGTATGTATATATGATTAGGTGAGCAACATCAAAATTCGTCAGAAATGACACTGAGAAAAAAAAATAAAATATATTTAGAAAAAAAAACACTACAACAAAGAAAGCAACAATAAAAATAACGGTGACATGAAAATTGCCAGTTCACACGTATTTGCCACATACTGAATTTATGATTCAAACAGTCATTTATTACATGTACTCGTACACCTTTTAACGGTGTGTATGTGAAAACTTCCTAATTTTATAAAAGCCAAAGGAAAAAAAGAAATAACATTGAAATATAAATACAAAAATCAACAAGAATAAGTTGATGGATAAAGAAAAAATCTGGAAAAAGACTAAAAACGGGCCATAAAATATTTACAGAAAAATATTATTTTATACAAGTCAAATATATATGTACGAGGGTTGCCTTTTATGTTTCGGGATTTTTTGGATTTCGCGCAAGAAGCATTTCCAAGCAAATGATGATCACTATGAACATTGGAACCCAAGCCATGGACGTTTTTCATACAGTCGAGAGTTGGTTGAAGATCTCCCTGCATTTTATTGCCCGCTTTGCGGAGAGACCTAATGGCAGCTTGGCTATCAGAACATTTTATAATAGGTTGTATTAACGTATGAGAAAAAAGCAACTATAAAGCGGCTTCTGTTACAGTGGCTAGTTCCACTTGAAATACGTTGCTTTGATTGGGAAATTTTTGCTAAATTCTTCATAGTTAACTCCACAATCTACTTTGTCATCTAGTTAAGGGCCGTTGGTTCTATGATCTAGAACTGCTGCATTTTCTCATTCGTTTCTCTCTGAAATTTTTCTTGAGAAAATTTTATCGCAACAGTGGACGGTGGTGTAGTTCACTTCTTCCGAGAGTGATATAGAGTTTAATATTTGGGCGAGTCCTATGCGGTTCTTCCATAGTTAAGTTGCATTTGGTCTTATGGCGCTGCAGTTTGCATGAAGTTTCCCGTATATGGTACGTGTGTTGGGAGAAGATTAAACAGAATTTCAAAAGCTTTCGGAAGAGTTGACGACAGCGCACCTATAATGAGTCTGAAGGCTGCCTGTGGAACTTTTTCCAGCTGGTTAAAAAGTTTAGAGATTTTAAAGGACAGTATGTTAGCTTAATTTGGAAACTAATTTATTCTCCGTCCAACGAAGGTTTATTGGTTTTGCTCTTACTCCGTTTCATTTCTCTAATCCCCTTTCTTCTAATACTTCCTGATGTATGCTAATAAATCTCAAGTTTCTTGCTCTATTCAGTTATTTCTGTTTATTTATGTTATCATCAATGCCTTAGTAGACTGCCCAGAGCTGCTTGAGCAAATCAGCTTTAATGTCCCTAATAGAATTTTCCGCTCTCATTATCCGTTCTATTTATCACAATTACGATCCTATTGTTAGAGCACTCTCTGAATTTAATAGAATCTCCAGAAGCCTTGATCTTGATTTCGTATTCCCGAAGTCTAGTTTCAGCTCTTTTCTTAGTGCTTTTGATTCTTAGTATACACATAGAGTTTTAGGTTTTTAATTAATTTGTACATCTAGTCTATAAGATTTGTAAAATCATTGACTTAAATAAATATGAATTGAATATTTAAAAAAACAGTAAAATGATTTCCCGTGATTAATATTGCATTTTGTATTCTCCTATCCAGGAATATAGAAGGCAACCCTCGTATGCTCTTATTGCTTTTATCATATTTTCCAAGTGTATTTTTAGTACGCCAACCAAATATTGAACCGTTGCACGAAACAAACTACAATTTCTATTTGTTGTACACCAATATTGAAATTGTTGTTTTTATTTTTTTAGTGAATATATGTCTCTATGATTTTGCTGACTTTTCGCCTACCTTCACCTACAGACAGACACCAAAAATATAGAGACACAAACACTTATGAATGCATGAGAAAGAAAATGTTTTAGGTCGTGATACATTTATACATATTTATATATATATTATTACATATATTTTTATAGAAGCAAGTACGTCAGCATATATATATGTGTGTATATATTTGTGAGTGTATGTCTGCGTGTTATAAAAACGTGTCAGCGTCAGCATTACCGCCAATAAATAGACGTAAAAATTGGTTACGGTAAGATTTTGACGATTTCAAATTGCTGAAGGCACACACACACAGAGAACACACAAACTCATGCACTTATATGTATATAAATAAATAAAAAAAAAACCAAAAATTCATTTACACACAACTATTGGTATATTTTTGTGGCTCGTTTCCTTGTAAATTGTGTTTTGTATTTCCTGCCGATTGCCGTTGTCATCGATTTGAAATAAAGAGCAGTTTTCAGCACTTGTTTCATCATACCTACATACATACCAATAAAATGTATACGTATTTATGTATGTATGCATGTAATCGCTCAAAATGACTTGTATGCCTTTCGGCGCATTGTCTGTCTGTCTGTTTGCTGTCAAAATTCGTTCAAGTGGTTATGTGGATATCTGTGTGTAACATACATAAGTATGTATAAAATTTAGTGTTTCTAGTTGATTTGTGCTTTTTGGCCATGGAATGTGTTTGTTCTTAAACAAAATTTTCTTCATTTTTTATTATTGCTATTTTTCGTGCTTCTCAGCTCTTTTTTGCTGGTTTATATACCATACTTTGTTGCCACTTTAGTGCGCGTGTTTTCATGTCATTTTGATTTTTCTGTCATAACATCAAGTTCTTGTAGACAGCAAAATGTTTTGACAAGTATTTTGAAATTTCCTTTTGACGATTTTTTACTGTGTGCCGCTTTAAGGGTTATGTGAATTTGTGTCAGTACATAAAAGTAACTTTATTTTTGACTTTTATGTGACTTATTATTTTTACAAATATACACCATTAAGGAGTAAAGCCACTCTAGAGGTTGAAAAATATGCTCATTTTTTTAAATTTATTGGAGGAATATTGAAAAAGGAGGAGAATTTATATTTAACTATTTCATTGAACATACACGTATATTGAAGTACAATATAAAAAAATATTCTTTAATTGTTATTTTGTTACAAAATGGCGGAGATAAAGTCCATTATTTAATCCATGTTTTTTTGAAAGGCGTCCACGGGAGGACCGATTTCTTCTAAAGGATGAGACCTTGAACATAAAAACAAAAAGTTTTATGATGTACTAACTGTGGTCATTGGAAGTATGTATGGATTTATTTTTTAACTATTTTTTGGGAAAGCGGCACACTTTTTTATGAAAGACTGATTTGTTACTAAAAAAAAACGCAAAGATATACACTTAAATAAAAAAAATGAAATTAGTCAAAAAACTGCCACGTTACTTCCAAAAAAATGTATTTGTAAAGCTTCCATCAGTATTTCAGATAAATCAATGCAATCGAGCCCGAATAATCTGTCCACCCAGTTTGAAAAATGTGATTTTGATTTTAGTTTTCATTGTATTCAGCGCACGCTCTGAAGGGATGCAGAAAAAAATAATGATTCATCTATTTGAAATATTTTTTTCACTTTAAAACCAATTGCATATCATTTCTAGGACCTGGACGACAATTTTTCGAACCAAATTTTCTTCAGCGACAATATTTCACAAAAGTGAGACCTGCATAAATTTCTACGCTTTTTATAAAGATCTTTCTATTTCATGTTAGAAGCACACACAGTAATTGGTGCTATCTCAATTCCACATTTTCTAATAAAGGAATAAAAAAAATTTTTACCACTTTTTTTATTTTTTCAATCAAAAACTACCATTTTACAAGAAATGTACTCCAAAAGCTTTTTTCATGTTTTTCTACTTACTTGCTTCTGTAATGAATTTAAGAATGAAAATATTAAACACTAATGTTTTATTTCATGATACCTATAATGTGATTTGGATAATTTCTTTCCTAAAAGGCTTCTGCCTAATATTTTTGCATAGCTTGTGTGAACTTATGTAGCCTTTTAAATGAATATAAATATTTTTGGGAGAAAACTTTTCAAATATATTGCAAGCAATGAATTTTGCGATGTTTGCCTACTAAGAGAGATATTATGCGTCGACCAAAAAAATAGACATGGTTTTTAATTAAAGGATGATGACTACCTCCTTCTTGGTAATCATTTTTCCTGTTGTATTGAAAAAAATGCATTTGTGGTTAATATGCAATAATGGCCTTACCAGTACTAGATGTTAACAATTAGTTCCTTTGTGATATGTAGTTTGGTAATTTTTTTTCCAAAATGAAAACACCTTGAGGACATTGACGAAATAACTTTTTAGTAGACACATATGAACTTTTTTATACCAGCTACCGTAAGTACTACAGATGCTGTTACGATGATCTAAGCGAGATTTACAGCGAAATCGAGAGAAGTTCACCGAATTAGTTCATGCCCTCCTGATGGACAAAACTACTAAAGTTCCGAAATCTTTCGATACTAAAGCACCCTGTGAAGGCACATTTGTAAGCGGAATACACTCAATCAAAGCAAACTTAAATAATTGAAAAGTAATTTTTCAGATGCTAAGCTAAGAATTAAGGGGTGAAGCCACTTTAGGATTTTGGAAACCGTATCTTTTTTTTGCTCACCTCTTTTTCTGCAGCTCGATAGTGCGTGCGCTGAGTACAATAATTATTCGGACCCCAGTGCATCGATTTATCTAAGCTTTTATTGGTAGCTTCACAAATAAATTTTTTTCAGAAGTACATAGCAGTTTTTCCATTAAATATAAACTTTTTTTTCAATATTTTAATATAATAATATATAATATATAATTGGCGCTTTGGAACCGCTGAAGCGATTTTTTGGCGTATTTTTTTAGTCAAAAATCAAACTTTCTAAAAAAGTGAGGCATTTGGACAAAAATTTGGTAAAAAATAAATCCGTACGTACTTCCAAAGGCTATAGCTTGTAGATGATAGAATTTTTTGCTTTTCTCTTCTAGGTCTCAGCCTTTAGAAGAAATTGGTGAAAAAATGACCGCTCAATACTGCAATACCCAAAGGACTTGCATTAAGAGGTAACCAAATGGTTATACATCTCAAGACGTTAGATAATCTTTAAAATAAGTATTGAGCTTTTTCCGCACAGTTACTGCTGATACGTACAGGCCGAATTTGACCCTAATACCAATGCCCATTTTGCTTGTATTTGAAATTAGTAGGTTGTGACCCGTCATTAAGCCAAGAACTCTACTGCATTCCCCGCGTGACCGTGTAAACAAGAAATGAGTGTTTACTTTGCTGCTTTTGCTTATGATCTTGGTGGTTTTGTATATACCTAATGCGCAATTTTATTATAAATAATTTTTAGTGATCTTTCTACTTCTTGAGTTGGCTCGCTAGTAAAATGGATGACACTTTTGGAAATTTTATCAGCTATTTCGTTGCCTATAATGCACTTGTGGACTGGAACCAAGTATATAGTATGCAGCACTTTTCCTTCGGCTGCTCTATCTACTGCATTCGTGCTTTTATGGTCTGATGGCATACGATGTGAGATTCATGTCTTAATAACCAGCTTATAAGCTTTTCCGATAGTGAAGTCTCTCGTCTTGAAAATCCAGGAGTGCTCTGGAAGCTTGAAGAATACGCTGTGGTCCAGCTCAGCGTAATAGACTCTTGAACTCACTACATCAGCCATTTTCAATCCGTCCATTTAGATGTTGGACGTCGGGTAGACTTTTCTGCATCATCCACCCATCTTAAATGTAGCTTAAACCTTCTTAAGTAAATGAGTTCTCGGGCATATGAACTACTTTGTTTGGAGATGGACTCATGCATAATACGTCATGTCCGAAGGTACTAAAACTATTCAAAACTCTTCAAAGGACCTTGGTTTTATGGACCGTCACCATCATCACATTTTCTTAGAATTCCTGTTACTAAACAGCAATCATCTTTCCCATATCTCAAAAATCTTCGTTCACATTAAAGTCTTTTACAAGGTGTTTTTTCATTGAAAGAAAATATCAACTATTTTTCAGGCTCTCAGTTCGCTTTTAAACATTACCGTGTAGCCACAAAGTCGCAAGTTTGTCAATTTGTCATTTTCTAACATTTCACTATTTAAAATTCTTCCAATTTCTTTCGAAACCTCTGTCATGCAATATGCAGCAAATTCAATTTCCCACATCCATCCTTTGGAAAAACTTTGATACTTTTATTGGCAGTTGCAATAGTTGCTTGAGCATGTTGTCACAGCTGACACAATAACGGTCAGAGTGACATGAGAATCATGTCAACATCTTAACGTTTCACCAGTCACCTCAAATAAACACAAACACAAACACACACACACACACATGCAGTTATATAAATTCATACATCAGTGTAGGTATGTATGCGTATGTGTGTTTCCGTTGTTGCTTTGTGTCTGCAAAACTTACGTATTTTCCTGAAAGCATTAACGTTCAAGGTAAGCAAATCGATATAGTTGGCGCCGCAGAGATACGTTTTTCAATCATTTTTATTACAAAACTTTCATTTCATGCAGCTGTTGAAGAAACGAGAAAGAATTTCACTTTCAACTTTTGTGCGGCATACACGCACACTCACACAACACATACAATACACACACATGCACACAGGATATATGCGCACAAGTTTTCTTTACTAATTCACATCGGCTGTGTGCGTGCGTGTGTGTGTTTATGTGGCCATGAATTGCTTAAGGTCAGCTGGGGTTTTATACGCGTTGCGTTGGTATGTGTGCGTATTGGAAAAGTTTGTATAATTTTATTAGGTCTCCACTTTTAATTACGTAAATTGCTTAGGGAAGATAAAATATTTGCGAAAAATTGTTAGATTAACTTTATTAATTTGAAAGCAATCATCCGATTGCATACCGAAATATCCCGCACACCCGAAAGCCTTCACTATTATGCTTATGTGTAGAGGTATTTGTGTTCTTCCTAAGCCATCCGTCAGAACTTCATCTAGTGGTAAATATGTTGCGAAACTATTTTTATTAATATTGTAAAAATGTTTTGCCAACACCACTACATCGACACCAATACAATTTAAATATTAAAATATTTATATTGTTCTGAAAAATGTTTGGTATAAATATCAGCCTTTTATCGACCTTTTCGAGCTATCATACATATTTTATCAGTCCGCCATGCACAACTTTGATTCTGTGGATTACGTTCCGATAATTTTGTTAGAATCGTTAAGTCTGACCACCATTCGAGAGTTAAACATTGCACAATGAACAATTAGCAACGACTTGAAAAATCCCCAATGGATGGATGTCACATAATTTAAAAGGAATAAACCTCATAGACCAAGATTCCATCTGCGAATCGTTGCTGAAAGGTAACAAAATCGACTCATTTCCGAAATGGACGAAGACGTTTGTGATCGAAGAGCATTCTCGGCCTCACAAATGGTCTCCAAAGCAAGGTTGTTGGCCAAGAAGGTTTTGTTGTGTGTTTAGTGGCAATGAATCATCCACCGTGAGTCGTTCCCTACGGGCAAACTCTTAATTCGGGCCTGTACTGTCAACATTTTTACCATCTGAAAGAACCAATTGCCTAAAAACACCAAGCTAAAGCGAACGGGAGGGTAATTGTGTTTCATAAGAACAGCGCTAGACCACATACACCATTAGTGACTCACCCAAAAGCTTTGAGAGTTTGGTCGGAAGGTTCCTATGCCATCTTATAGTTCGGACCTTACACCAAGTAAATGAAGCCTTTGATAATCGATTGAGCAATTTTTTTGCCAACAGGGGTAAGTGTCTCTCTCAGAGAACAAAATGACACTAATTTTAAATGGCGAAAAGCTATCGAGCAAATCGGTGCGTATTTGACAATAAATCGGATAATTCTAACTATGGTAAATATAGTCTTCAATTAAATACAAAAATAGTGTATGGCTTTTTACTTGACCTTCATTATTTATTATTTCAACTCAAAAATTTTATTTTTTTATTTATTTATAGTAAATTTTCTAATCTTACTTTCTAGTTTTAAATTTATAAATGTTTTTATATATATGAAAAATTCCACTCACAATGACTTTTATACTGCGTTCTTTCCCACAATGAAATTTTTTATTAGTGCCGAAAAATTCTGAGGCTAAATAAAGCGTATGAGAACCTGTCGGTGTGCACAGCAGGGCGTATGAGTGTTTTTTTATTATTTTTATTTATTTTTTTGGCGAATAAACAAATGTTTACGAGCAATTATTCAAATTTAATCTTGTTGAAAAAGATCTTAATTATTATAAATAAAGAAATTAATTTTTTGCTATAACTGCGATAGAATTCAAAGAGTGTCATATTCATGTGTATCTGTTGAGTGGGCACATTTTAGTCAAGAATATAAAATTAATAAAATTAAAAACAAAATGTAATTACAAATATAAACACAAATAAAAGTTCTGCTTATATTTTATAATTTAAAAATTCTAGAAATGTTCTTAAACTTATTTTCACTGAAGACTTTAAGCCAAACTCCGCATCGTCGTTGAGTAAGCTGGCCGGCTTATGGTTATATGCATGACACAAAAAAAGGAAGGTAGGTTCACTCAATATAAAATTGACAGAAAAAGATTTTTTGACATTATATCTAATTTTCATTTTAACTTCTAGATATTGCCAACTTAAAAATATTTTTTTTTAAATGCTTATTTACACCAAATTTCAAAAAATACAATGCAAATCCTTTGAATTTTTTGTGAGTAAGTTTGATTTTTCTTTTACTTTTTGGTTTACAATGAAATGTTTTGCGTTTTTAATATATTTTTTTAATTTTAGAAAATTGAAAATTTATTTTTTAAAAAAATAAAATATTTTTTTTTCTTTTTTTTATTTAAAACATATATTTGCAATCTATTCATAGAACAATAAGCAAATTATGGCTAATATTTAAAAATAAAAATTTGAATGAAACTACTTTGTTTTTTTTTTGTACAATATCGTTGGTTATACGTATTTAAAAGTATAAAAATATTAAAATGAACTCTACATGAGTCAGTACACTAATTTTTTGTAAATAATTGATTAATAACAACATTTTGTATTAAATTTTAAAGAAATAACTCTTTCTTGAGCCAGAAAATCGTATAGGTCTAAATCATATAGATTAGTAACTATAAATTAATTATACAAAGTATTAACGTTAACTTAAATGAAATATTTTCAAAATCCTACATTAGACAACCCTAATATTATTTAATATTTGCACACAAAAATTTGAGTATTTCAATTTTTTTTTCGACTGCGCATTCAAAATTTTAATGAATTTCCTTGCTTTTTTTTGCAAATTAAAATTTAATTTATTTTTTAAATTGTTGAAATGTTCTCCTTGATCAATATTCAATTTTATAACGTGTATGAAACATATATTTTCAATTTTAAATTTATTAAAAATAATAATAATTTAAATTTTTTAACTGGCAAAAGAAAAATTTGAGGTAATACAATTTTTTTTTAACTATTTACTTACCGTTATTTAGATTCGCCAAACCGAAGACTATCATCATGATGATGCGCAGCAAATTATTGCCACACCGATAACACTGCAGCAGCATATTGAATGTGAACTATGTTGCGTTTATTTATTATTTTATTTGAAAGAAGTTAGCCCAAATTGGTGCTTGCCCAACGCCCACCACTCAGCTTTAGGCATTTGTGTTGTATTTAAATTAATTTATTTTGTGGTGTTTATTATTTATACAGTTTGCAATTTGTTGAACTTGCACTTGGAGTTTCACTTTCGGAGCACACAAAAAATAGAAAACACAAAACGGGCTAAACTTTTTAGCGTTTTTCCTCACTCAAAGTGCTTTTGACCTAACTTAATTTCAACTTTCACGGTTTACAATGCTCGTTTGTTGAGTTTTTGCTGAATTTTTTTGTTCTGTTTCTTTTCGTTTTTTTTTTTTTTTTTGTGCACGTTGCCAGTTTAGCGGTCAGCCGTGTTGCTCTTCATATCATTGCTTAGCAAAGAGGGCAACTAGAGTTCGTTTATTTTTACTTCTTTTTTCAATATCCGCGACATTGACATAGTTTGCGGGGAAAATTCACTGCATATTATATAAAATTTGTATTTCACTTTTCCACAAGTAATGTCAATAATTTTAGGAATTTTATTTTATGCGCATTTTGAATGTCAGTTTGTAACAACAATAACATAAACAACAGTAGTTATAATAATAACAATAGAGAGTCTCTTGCTGCAGACACATAAAAAATTCATAAAATTTTCAATTGTCCACGTTGCTGCACATAGCAGCTGCTACACTTCAATTGTTTGTTGCTACATAAGTGCTTCAACTAATACTTACACACATGCATGCGCACACATGTGAGCGGCAGGCATGCATGCATAAAATATATATAGCAATAATATGGCTGTTGTTTGTGTCATTGGTGCAGCACTTTGACCGCCTTGTGAACACTGGTTTTGCATATGTGTGTCAAATGCATGCGCGCGCACACTTATACATGCATGCATAAATAACAAATGTATGCAAATAAGTATTTTTTCGATTTTTTATTTTTTCCAAAAAATTTTTTTTTTTTATTTTGGAATTTTTCTACATTCTACGCTTAGAATTCGCTTGCCGAAATTATTGTTGTCACTGCAAAAAATACCAATAGTTTCACAGACATTTTGCAAGTTCACATTCAAATTTTGCTAGCACGTACTTAGTTTGTTGCATGTTTGTATGTATGGTACATATATATGTATGTATTTGCATTCAAATTTTATGCATCGAAATTATCGAAAATATTTTATTTATACTAAACGCGCACTGCTGATACTGTCACTAGTGCATAGAAGTCACGCACACACATATTCATATATGTATGTATAGGTAGTGCGGCAGTTTTAGTGCAGCAGAAAATATATTCATGGCAACAAATGGCATGCATCTACTGCAGTGTTTATATACCAATGTCTTGTTTGTCGTCGTTGTGTTTTTTTTATTTTATTTTTTTTTTAATTTACGTTTTTGATTGGCAAAGCATTTTCACAACTCACTGCACTTGAAAAGTGAGTCTTTTTAATTTTTTTTTTAAGTTTTTTGCAAATCCTTTTGTACACAACTTTTTGCTCTAAATATCTTGCATATCCATTATATATTTTATTTCACTTTTCTATGTTCCACTTATAATTTTGTGTTTAGTTTAATTTTAAAAAATACTTTAAATATTTTCTGCCACTCATAATTTTTTTTTGTTTTTTGTGTAATAAAAATCATCACATGTGCTATTTATCCGCATAAGTTTTCAGAAACTCCATTTTTTTTTTTTTAAATAATGCATTTCACATTTCGCTCCACTTTACCGTTGGTAAACAGCATAAATTTTTTTCCCGCGCCATTTCATCTATATATATGTATTTTGGGAATTGCCGTCAACTAGCTTAAATTCGCTCATATGCACACAAGCTAGTGAATAATTTATTTTCATTTTTTGCATTTGTTGCATATTTTATGGCGCTATTGACACAGTTTCGCAAATTTCACATTTTTTTAACCCATTTTTCAGTATTTTTTTATTTGTTTGCATTTTTTAGTATGCCACTTATTAACGGGGATACTTCTGGGAAAACCGCTCTTAATGTTTGCAATTTTTCAATTTTCTATTTTTTCCATTAAGCAGTTGTCATTGCAGCATCTGTATTAGAAGAGAATTAAAAAAAAAAATATTTTTTAGTGTTTTATAAATTTTTTTTTTTATTCTATCAACATTTTATATTTGTCGCTAATTGTTGCGATGATGTCGTTCATGAGAGTCATTATTAACGAGGCTGATTAAAACTATAAAACCAGGTCATTTTTAAATAAAGTATGAGATATTTTTCAAAACTGTTTGCCTATCTTATCGCTTAAGATGGGTTAAATTAATGTCATTAAAATATTCATGAATAAAAAAAATTGTTTTTTCTTCCGCAAAAAAACTAATACCTATAATACAGATAGTTTAAAATAAAATTTCAAAAAGTAAACAATTTTCAGTTTTCGTTTAAATGGAACTGTTTCAGACCATATATTTTTTGGAAATAGTGAAAAACTTACAACAATAGCGAGGCATTTAGGTTTAGAACTATTTTAGATCTTTTTTAAAAAACTGCAAATCGTTGTGGATAATAAAATTTTTAACCTAAATGTTTTCACACAATTTTTATAGAATATTAATTTTTTGTGTGGTTCATTCTGTTAAAAATTGTTATTTGCTTTGTTTTGGTGGAGTGAATCCCATTAGAATAATATTAATATATTAATCGCGTTCTGTCACAAAAAAAATTTTTATAATTAATATAAAGTCTTTGTTTTCCAGTGTAAAAAATATAAAGAAATTTCAAATAACAAAATTAAAAATGTTAAAAATATCGAAATTTGATTTTCTTTTTTTGTTTAAACGTCTTCAGAAATCTTAAAAACATGTAGCAAATCTTAAAATTGTGTTCCCAGATTTATCCATATATTTTCTAAGAATGATAAAATATTTTTTTCAGAACTTTTCGGCAAAAATTTCATAAAGTAAAAAAGAAGTTTTCGAAAATAACCCCAAATATATATTTTGGAAAAGACTTTGAAATTAATTTTTGAAAGATTTAATAAAATGTCTGCAAATATTGGAAACAATTTATTATTCCTGTAAGTTGAAAAAAAAAAAAATTTAAAAGTAAAATTCAAAATATAAATAAAAAAATATTTTGAGATATGTCAAAAAATTCAAATAATATGTTTACAGAAGATTTAAAGAAAATATTACTAAATGATATACGATTTTTCGGAAAAAATATCTACAATTCGAATAAATTTTCAAAAGCCTTTTTATATATACCAGGTGTGTTTGTTGAAGTGTTCCGGTTTTACTAGTAGATGTCGCTAGGACTATGTATAAATTTCTAAGACTTGGCATGTATGTAATTTTTTTCTATTTTCATTAGCCTACAAAAATACACAAGTCACATTCCGCCAAAATAATAGCGTCACATTTGTTTACCTCAGTGAATATGTCGAGTTTCCTTCCAAGTAAATCGCATTTGCGGCATTTCGTTTTCTTATTTCATCAAAAGAAAAAAGCAGCTGAAGCTCACCGGTTGCTGGTAGAAACTTATGGTGAACATGCTCTGGTGATTAGAACATGTGAGACATGGTTTCGTCAATTTAAAAGTGGAGATTTTTTTTTGGCAGACAATGAACATCCTGGTGCAGCGAAAAAGTTCGAAGACAGGAGTCGCAATTTGCCAACGTTTAAAAGCCATGGGAAAGATCCAGAAATATGGAAAATGGGTGCCACACCAGCTGAACGATAGACAAATGGAAAATCGAAAAACCGTTTGTGAAATGCTGCTTCAACGATTCGAAAGGAAATCTTTTCTGCATCGAATTGTCACGGGGGGCGAAAAATGGATTTATTTTGAGAACCCGAAGCGAAAAAAATCATGGCTTTCCCCTGGTGAAGCTGGCCCATCGACTGCAAGGCCAAATCGCTTTGGCCGTAAGACAATGCTCTGTGTTTGGTGGGACCAGTGTGGTGTGGTGTACTACGAGTTGTTAAAACCTGGTGAAACGGTGAACACGGATCGCTACCGATAACAAATGATCAATTTGAATCATGCGTTGATCGAAAAACGGTCGGAATGGGCCCGAAGACATGGCAAAGTTATCTGGCAACATGACAACGCGCCGTCTCATACCGTTAAACTGGTGAAAGACACATTAAAAACACTTAATTGGGAAATATTATCTCCAGACCTCGCCCCATCCGACTATCACCTTTTCGCATCGATAGGACACTCCCTTGCAGAGCATGTGCTTCGCTAATTTTGAAGCAGTCGAAAAATGGCTCGTCGAATGGTTTGCCTCGAAAGAGAAAAAGTTTTTTTAGAATGGTATCCATAATTTGCCTGAGAGATGGGCGAAATGTTCAATGGTCAATACTTTGAATAAAAAAATTTTGAGATTCATCTGAAAATTAAGTGTTTTCTTTATCGAAAAAACCGGCAAATTTCAACTAACACACCTGGTAATTAACGCCTCTAACCCCTGATGCGATTTTCGGCCGATTTTATTTTTTGTGGTTTTTGCGTCTTGGTGCTTTTTTCAACAAATGGAAGGACCTACCGTTTATACTAAACCGCCTTCGAACGGCTTTTGGGTTTCTATGAGGAGCCTTTATATCATGCCATAAATACACTCGGAGGAGTTGACATTCCCTAAAACTAAAAGAGAGTTCATAAAATAATTTTTTATAATTTAAAAAAAAAAAAATTAGAAATGCAAAGCCAAATTTTTTTGGAAAATTAATAGAAGTATTTCGAAAACGTTTACCGAAACAAACTTTTCCATGCATTTACTAGTCTATAGATTTTCATAAAACTTATGCATTTTTGCTTTGCCTCTAAATGTGTGAAAAAATTGTCACAAAAAATATTCAAAATCAAGGTGAGAAAAATTAAAAAAAAGGATTATATATCGAAAAATGTCAAAGAAAATACTATAATTATCATAAAATTATAATCGTTGTATTGCAAAAAAACGCAATATTTTTTGTCATTATCATATTACTGTTTCCAAATATTGGTAGTCAAATAAATTTTGTTGGAAAATGTGAGACTTTATTTTTCTTCCATTCCACCAACCCAAGACGAACAATTTAATTAAATTTTAATTTTTGCTTAAGCTGCTCAATGAATTGATTTCAACAATGGTGCAACGGCCAGTATACTTTTTATGCATAAATTTCGGAAGTTACAGTGATTTGTAAGAGTTTTTTTTCACATAATCCATAACGAAAGAAATGCTGATGTACTACCACCGCACAATCACAGTAAAACTTCAGTAATATAAATACTTAGCATCTCTGCGTGTAGATATGTATATACATATCTTCATACTATGAGCTGTTAATATTCAAATAACTTGGTCAACTGCCACGCAATGCCAGCTTACACGCTTCACTTTGGCAAAAATCCAATCTGCAAAGTAATTCAAGTAGAAATAACAGTAATGAAGGGTGGGAAAAAAACACGAACAAAAACACAGAGGAACAGAAAATATATCTCGCAAGTTTAAGATCAACGAGGGCAGCAAAAGTAAAAAAAAAAAAACGAAACGGAAAATACAAAAAAGGATAAAAATAAAAAATTGTATAGTAGAATACATAGTTTGAGATAGTGACAGCAGCAGACGCATAAATTTTCGGCATCGAGTAGTGGGCGAGTGAAAAATTGGTGGAAAATATTAGAAAAATTGTATATATTTTAGCTGGCACTGAGTAACATTGTTCAAAATGAAGGCAGCAAGAAAAAGAAATTATGTATGTGACAATAAAAAAATAAAGGCTAATAATTTTCTAGAAGCGGTATTAAGTTGAAAGAGTTTGGAAATGGTTAAAAATTAATATTAGAAAAATTTCCTTCAATTTAGCATGATCTTTTATTTATCTTGGTTGCTTCTATTGCTTGAAATACAAATTGTAAACCAAAAAAATACACCTTATCAAACAGATTAGCGAAGCCTACACGTTACGTATACGCCACGTACCACCTCAAAGGTAAAGAAAGGAAGTTTACGTAGCCAGTAAAGTGTGCTTTCATGAAAACCTATCAAGTGACTTGTAAACTTATTAGCATTTCTCCGTTGTCGGGCCTTAAGTAAATAAGTAGACACTATGTCTCGCTTGATAATTGAAGTGAAAAGACAGCAAATAATCGCATGCACACTAAGATGTACCATATATTCATGCCAATGTATGTATACACGTATGTATATAACCACATAAATAAAGTAATTCTTACGATGCTCAATTCCCAACGGCTATTTGCCATTTGTGGAAAAGAGCAAAAATAGCTAAATAGTCTCTTGCAAGAATATGTTTGTATAGACATATGTGAGAGTGGGAGTTGTAGGCATCATTGCCAATTGCGTTAGGGTTACTTGTATTAAAGGATATTTACATGTAGGCGACATAAGTTAGTTTACCTTTTGAGGATATAATAAATGTTGTCCCATATGTGAGGATATGTGAGGATTTGTGCAGAGGAAAAATGGAAAAGATAGGGAAGTGTGTGGCAAATAACTAGGCTTTCGCTTACTGGCCGGTCGCATAATGGCTGACTTAAGTGCTGTAATGGGGTATTCTGATTATAAATAAATAAACAAATGCTAGAAATGAAATGAGCTTGGTTATGCTCAAAGTAAAAAAAAATATTATTTTAAAAGAATTTCCGCTTTCACCAGGGGGACCACCTTGGCAGAAAGAAAATTATAAAAATTATTCTTTCTAGCTGTATATTACTCAAGAATAGTAGAGGGAGGCTTTTATTGTTATTGTACAATATTATTAATAAAAGTTTATTTACTGAATCATTGGCCAAAAGAATTTTAAGATTGCGGGCGGAAAGTTAAAAAAATGCGTCTAGAAAATTAAAACCATTTACATATATGAAAGTTAAAAGAAAATAGAAAGAAAAAAACTTTTAATATCAAAAAAATGTTTAAATAAAAAAACGCATTTTCAAAATATGTATAATTGTTTACCTTATATATTATGTAAATAATATTAAAAATTAAAAGTCAAAAGCCAATAGATATATATTTTATTAAAAAAAAAATCCATTTAATTATTTTTCAGAAAATTTTGGAAAAAATAATGATAAGTCGAATAAGTTTGTTCGAAAATATGAGAAAAATATTTCGAAAAAGTTTTTTCTAATCTAAAACTTTTCAGGTTCTTTACTCAAACAAAATACAAAATAAGTAAAACTAAATTCAAAATTTTACAAGATAATAGCAAAAACTTTGTTGCTTAAAAGGAAAGCTTATAATATAATTTTGCGAAATAATTCGGAAAAAATTTAAGAAATTCAAAAAATTTTTTCAAAAAATTTCTTCAAAAAATATGGGAAAATAACTCAAAAATTTTTTCCTGTCTTAAAACTTTAGAGCTTTTATTTAAATAACAAAGAAATCAATTTAGTAATGATACTTTCTTCAAAACAACTTTCGAAAAATAAAAAAAATACTTATTCAGTCGATTTATACATAAATCTTTATACATTAATCTTTGAATCTAGGAGTTTTTAACTACATTTAAAAAAAACCGCAACAAAAGCAATTTTTTAAACATCCCGAACCAAATGGTAATTCCCATTTAACTACCTATACTAAAAAAAATTGCTGCCAATTAAATAGCAGCTTTACATAGAAGCTGCCTGAGTTACCAACTCTACCTGTCTATGTTAATATTTTTCCAACTGAAAACGACACTCAGTCTATTTGTCCAACTCTCAACTACATACTTATGTATACGCGCATAAATGATTGCTTCAAGACAACTGGCTCAGCATGCGTCTAAGAGCTAAGTAAATTTTGTTGCCAAATGAAAACAAAATAAGAATTACAAATGCATGACACAATGCATTGGAAGGAGGGAGAAATACAAAAAAAAATGAAAGAAAGATATGTCGCACAACGTAAATATAATATAATATAAAAAATGTTGCTCATACGCCATGGCTGACTGCTATATGGTGGCAACGCAGTGTAGTTGACAGTGCCTAAATGGTTTCAAAAGGATTATTGTATACTTACATACAATTCTATGTACTATATATGTATACAGATTTTATTGCTCCGGAAACGTGTAGGTCGACACTATAAAGCAATTATGCGTGTATGAGTGCGTATACGTATGTGTAGGCAGATGTCAGTGAATACATGTCTGTATTTATGTATTGTATGTATTTAAAGAAATATATACCGGTTTACGCATATAAATATATACTTGCAAATAAATAAGCATATAAGCACACTCACTCTCGCATATGCCAAAGCTCATACGTAAGCGTAATGACTTCCGCAGGAAGCTGTAGATTTTTTCATGACAGCTACATATTTCTATTTAGGTGTATATATTGTAGTAATCATACACTTTTATACTAATTTTAGATTTTCGTTCTTGTTTCTTTTTTAGCACATAGCTAAATTTGCTTAAGTTTCATACGAAAAGTCACACTATACATATGCACTTAAGGTCAGATAATTCACTAGAGACAACATAGAATTTGTTTTCATATTTTTTCATAGTCAGCTGGTACTCACACACGCTGAAATTCTATGACATATGCGACACTGAAGTATTTTTTAAATGACTAAAAAACAATTAAACTTTCTCTTTTATACTGTTAAATTTATATCATTTTCTTTATTTCTTTATTTTTATACCATTTTCTTATATTATTCTCATTTCTTCTCATTTTTCTCCAATCATCAGCTGGTTTCAATTAGGATTATTAAAGGTGCTGATTATATTCGCTTTCTATTCCAAAACACACTATACACCACACTCAAGTGCTCTACTCGGCTCAGCTTAACTTTGCGCTGCGCTGCTTATTACACTGTTTCTACTCGCCGTTTGATGCGCTCTAGCACACCCGTCACGCGTACGGTCGAACAGTAACTGAATGGCGGCGCATAGGAGTAATGCGTGCGAAACATCATCGTTCACGACGGCGAGTAACGGCACAGCACAGCATTGACTGCCAGCTAGCTTAAAAAACTGTAAGCACTGCGCTACTGCCACACAGACACACCTACATACTCGTACATATAACCACGATTGCTTGGAAAAGTAACGAGCGTCAAGTCTAGTTACGCGAGTGCAAACTACGCGAGCGGCTAGACGACGACGTCCACGACAACGAGTGGTTGGTCAGGTTCCTAGCGGAGGAAGGAGATTTCAAAACAGTAAAGTGGCAGGACAAAATTATTATAATTTTTTCTATACATGGATGACGCAGTATGGGCAATGTTGATGGCGTTGACAGCAGCGAGTAGTTGGTTGAGTTGAGTTAAGTTGATGAGCGTAATGATTAGTTTACGCATGGGAGCGACAAAATATGCAGCAAACAGCACCAAAGGACGTTGTAATGCCGTGAGTGCGGAAGAGAGTACCAGAGAGCGGTTGTAGTAAAAACTGTGTGTATAAACATTTGAAAGCTAAGCATTCTGCGGTAATTTCCCAAATATATTTATTTAAATAAAATTCCTTTTCTTGCAAAAATAATTGTGCTAAGCGTATTGCTTTTAACTAAAAAAAATTGTTTAAATACGAAGTAATACTTTTCAGATGTAACAGTAATTTACATATGCCCAACTGTTACACTAGAGTTTAGTATAAGAAAGTAACGAGTTAAATTATAAATTCATTGCAGCATCAGTTTTTGTAGCAAGAGAGAAACGGTCCTCGGCGAACAGAATTTTATGAAAATAAGATGAGAGGAAATTTCAATGTTGAGAATGTACATGGCTAGGATTTACACCGTCAAAGTGCAGACAAGAGAGGCACCGGTTAAAAGATGCTTGAGGGTCTTGTTGCATGCTACACTGTTTCCATGAAAAAATATCGCATGCGATAAAACCCGATTACACAAAAATTTGTGAAAGCATTTACTTAAAAACTGAATGAAATTAATTTATGTGTAATCAAAAAAATAAAATAAACTAATATAAATTAAAATAAAATTAAACTAAATTAAATTAAAACCAAATAAAACAAAATAAAATAAAATAAAATAAAATAAAACAAAATAAAAAAACAACCAATCAAAATTAATTAAAATAAAATAAAATAAAACCAAATAAACAAAAATAAAATAAAATAAAATAAAATAAAATAAAATAATATAAAATAAAATAAAAAAAATAAGTAAAATAAATAAAATAAAATAAAATAAAGTAAAACAAAATAAAAGAAAAGAAAAGAAAAGAAAATAAAATAAAATAAAATAAAATAAAACCAACGAAAAAAAAATATTTTAAATAAAATAAAATAAAACCAATCAAAATTAAATAAAATAAAATAACTAAAAATAAAATAAAAAAATTAAAATAAAATAAAATAAAATAAAATAAAATAAAATAAATCCAACCGAAATAAAAAAATAAAATGAAACCAATCAAAATTAAATAAAATATAATAAAATAAATTAAGATAAAATAAAATGAAATAATATAAAATAAAATAAAATAAAATAAATTACAATCAAATATAATATATATAATTGGCACTTTGTAACCGCTGAAGCGATTTTCGGCCGAGCTCCTCCTCCAATTTGTGGTTTTGCGTCTTGATGTTTTTCCAACAAATGGAGGGACCTACAGTTTATACTAAGCCGCCTCCGAACGGCTGATGGTTTTTTTACAAGGAGCCTCTTATTTCATGTCCGAAATACACTCGGAGGGGTGGACATTCCCTGCCGAAGGGCGACCGCAATTAGAAAATTTAACTTAATTTTTTATTTAAATTAATTTTCCATAACTTTTTGGATGTTGCTGGCATTGGGATATGAACCCGAGCCTTCCGAATGTCAGTACGCAATGCTAACCACTCGGCTATCGCGGCCGCGATAATATAATATAGTGAAATAAAATAAAATATAATAAAATAAAATAAAATAAAATATAATAAAATAAAATAAAATAAAATAAAATAAAATAAAATAATATATAAAATAACAAATTAATGTAAAATAAATTATATTAAATAAAATAATATAAAATGAAAAAAAAATAAATAAAATAAAATGTATTTAAATTAAATAGAATCAAATAAAGTAATATTAATTAAATAAAATAAATTTAAATCAAATAAAAATCATTAAAATAGAATAGAAGATACAAACATTAGTACGAAATAATTCAAGAACTTCCAAGATGTATATTTTGAATTTCAGCTATTTACTGCATGATAGTAAGTGGTAATTATCTTTTTCCATACAAAAAAGTTTTATTTCAATAAATCAGCTGTTTGCTATTCGTAACTTGAGAAAGGTCCAATTTGGAGAGAGTCGCAACATGCGCAATGAAGTTGCTATAATTTTACGATTTGAGTTATTAGAGAGCAAAATGTAAGAAAATTTCAGTGAGAGACAGAGAGAGAGAGAGAGAGAGAGAGTATATGTCTGCTTATAGCGACATTGCCGACGAGAGCAAGGCAATTACTCTAAGCGGAAATCAGCTGTTTTACAAAGTTGACGAATGTAAATGTGGGTTAATGTGTTAAAGTGGTTGGGTTTTTCACTATCACTTCGATTGTCGTAGGTATTCACAGAAAAAAAAATAAACATAATAATAAGCAAACGAAAAAATCGAAATACAACGAAACAATATAACATATGAGTACAAATATATTATTGCAAAGCTCTTGTTGTTAATATTTAGAACTGTATTCAATGGTGTTTATCAAAATTCGATTGCATACAAATTTATTATATGGTTTTATAGATTTCTTTGTTTGCTGTTTGATATTATTGATAATTTGCAGACAAAAATTATTAAAATATACTGATAAACTAATTTAAAAATATTTGTTGAAACTTTTCACTGTAGGAAAATTTTGATTATCTATTCGAGGGTATTTATTTTATTTTCTTAATGACAAAAGTTCAGTTGAAACAACTTTGTATTTTATATATATTTTCTAGAATTAAATTTAGCATTAAAAAGACGTTTATGTAAAAAATTTGAAGCTAAAATATTTAAAGTGTAAATATTTAATTTATTTCACCAATAATCTTTAATCAAGTTGAGAAACTATTAAAAAATAGAAAATGGAGAAAAATCCATAATATATGCATTCGAGATCATAAGTTTCTAAGATAGCTAACCGGATAGGAAACGCCTCATACATATACATATTGCGCATATTTACTTTCTTTAATACATTTTTTTCCGGACATTCATTTATTTTAAGTGATAGATTTCTTTTCATTTGATTTTTACGACGCATTTACGATGGCACTAGCGCAATCAAGCAACTGAACCACAAAAAAGTAAATGCTCGAAGTGTCACTTTTTTTTATACATAAATATTTTAACTCACACATACGTACAATTATTCGTAAGTGTGTTTATATAGTTATGTGCATAGAGCGACTGAATGACACTTAGTAGAGGTTAGTAAAAATAAGGGAAAAAACAGAACAAGATTCAAAGTAAAAAAAAACAAAAGATAAGAAAATGTAAGATGAAACTAAGTGCAAAGGGGAAGAAACTAGTTTCCATTGCAATTGAGAAGAAATGAAAAATGGCCGCAAGTAAAATCCTAAACCCAATAGCGGCAACAGTCAATGAGTAAAACTTCGACAATGCAATGGTGTGGCATACTTCAAGGCGCAACAACAGCAAATAAGTGCAAGAAACTAACAAATGAAGTGAAAAACAATTTTCAACGACACGAGCACACACACATACACACATAAATATATATGCTGTGGCAGTTCACTTGCATTTATTTGCATATACACGCACATATATTTATTTCAGCAATATATGGAGATGTATACACCGAGCGAGTGCGATATCACATACTCATAGTTATATGCAGAAGCTTATATATTATATAGATATAGGTATGTATGTTTTGTCTTCACATTTATATAACTGCATGTGCATATACACACACATGTCTGTTGCATGCAAACTATTGCCGGAAAGCAGATAATGAGAACTGTTGGCGTTGCTTGCGAAAAAGGAAGGAAATGCTACGCGTAGAGTAAAGCCGTTCACGACTAAAATGACAAAAGCACACTCGGAAACAGCGTAAGGATGCAAGCAAGTTTTCTCAGCAGACAACTACGTATGTACACGTACATTACTACAGAATCAACAAGCTGGAAGGTATCAGTGGCTCAAGAGCGATTTTAAGCTCCAAATTTTATAAGAACTCGATCTCTAGCAAACTAATGGATATCAAAAGTACAACAGACATACGTAAAATTAGCGTTGGGAAAACCCTAACGTAATCCTTTCCATTATTTTCTGTTGAAGTTCGGCGAATATGCACTAAATATGGAGATGCTACCTTACTAGCATGACCTAATTGCTTTTAATCTCACATTAGTTTTAAAGAAACAAATAAAAAGGCAGACAATTTACTTCTTTTATCATTTTTCTATGAACAAGTTTCATATTCGGACGTATAGCGTTTGGCAAAGATGAGTTGCTGGATTTTTAATAGAAAAAGGTGACAAAGGGGAAAACTTCCTCCACACATCTTAACCACACCATTAGTGGAATTTTCTAAGACACACTTCAAGTGCTATAAATTTGATCAATTGTGGTACTTTGTTCAAGACAGAGGTCAAGAGGGGAGATACTAGGTTCAAGACAAAGACTCATGAAGATTGGGTGAAAAGAAATAATATCTTAACCCCACGATTTATGTACTATTTTATAGTTGCGACGGACCCTTTTCCAGTGGAATAGCAGCTATTTTTTTAGACCGGGCGAAGTAAACTGACATCATTTATTTTGCTGCTGATTTTCCTGTTGGGCTCCGTACCAAGGACTGCTGCTTGGTTTCTAAATCGTAATTATAGAACCAAGATTTGTCACCAGCAATGACTTTACTAAAGTTGCTATACTGACTATTTTCGAATCCGATTAGGTAAAATTGAACAAAATGCACTCGAGCCTCTTTCTGGACCTCAATTAAAAATCGTGGTAACCATCGAGCAGAATTCTTCGTGTATCCCAGGTGACTACTTAATACTCGTGATATAGCCATAGCATTCAGGCCCAATTCATAAGCAATCATTTTTTGTATCAGTCGTGGTTTTTCGTCAATTTTGAACTTCACCAGAGCTACAGTGACGCCATCAGTGGAAGATTTTGGTCGACCATCTCGAGCTCGTTCTCTACGGAAAAATGTTCGGTCTGGAACCCTCGGAACTACTTAGAAGTGGTCTCTAAAAACTAAAATTTGGCCATCACTGAAATTGAAAGTCACCAGCTGACCGATTTTTTGTTTATCCTTTGTACATTCCACCGATGGATGGATTCATTGGGGTCTTCTTCGATAATCTGCCCCACAGCGGCAATAGCCAACTCCAAAAATGGACATTATTCATTAGAGTAAACCTAGAGGAAAACCGATCTGCTTGAACGAGCGATCATGTCAGTCGAATATTGGATGCGAAGCATGAAGCATCGCACTAACAGAATCATTATTCTGGTAATAAATTTGCACGATTTGAAAACGTTACTCCAGAATAGCCCTGGCCATATTGAAATTTCAAACCAAATAATATAGGCTTTCTTGCACATAAATTGATTAAATTGATTGTGTGGGAAATTTTTCTCAAAAATTACCATTGAAATAGTTTCAAAGGTTACACACTTTCTAATATACAAAGCGATAATAATAAGCTAATAAGTCTTATTTTTGAGCAATCCCATTTTTCATGAAACACGAATGAAAAAAAAAATAATAATAAACTAAGTCGCTGCAAAAAAATGGAAAGCATTCCCAATTTGCTGATGTAAAGACCGCAAATATTAATAAATAAAATAATTTTCTCTATATTTATAAGAAGACATTTTGTGTGATTAAAACACATAAATTTAATAGAGAAACCAAAAGAAGCATTAATTTGACTACAAGATATACTCATACCTATAAAAAAAAATATATATAGGTATACCTATTATTCGCATTCGTATGTAAAAATCTCTACAAAAGGGGCGAAGATCTACATTTCTGCTATTTTACTTACATACACGTATACATACATACATACATGTATTTAACTTTATGTGAGCACACAACTGCCCACAAAGATGGCTTAGGATATGGCCTACACTTTCTGGAATATTTTCAAAGTTTTAACATTCACATAAATACGAGTAAGCAAGTTTATGCTTGTGGTAAGAATTATATATGTACATACCTACACACATTGTATACGTATATATGCGCAAATATTAATTTTCATTTCAACACGTGCTTGCGGTCAACCTCTTTAACGCCAACGCACACATAGGTACATACATTCATTTCGATGATTGACTGCTTTGTTTATATTATATTATTTACCAGAAATGGGCGGTGAATTGCAAGACTTGGGAGTTAAGAAAGTTGCGAAAAGTAATAAATAAATATGTATCCAAAGCTATAAATATGATGAAGCATACTTGAGCAACTTCATTATGATGAAGATTCTATTCAAGGCTTTCTATGCAATTGCTATTAATACTCAAAATAAACTATTATTGAATATATAATATTAATGTATATGTATGGAGTACTTTAAACTTGACTTGAAATGTAATACTAGTTCTTGACTATTATCAAAATTAAGCATGCATAGCTGGTTGAAAAGTTACATTGTTATTATCAAACTAAAAATTAACTGAACTAGTCCGAAATTAGTGTCGAGTTAAACCCGATATGAACTGCTTCCATAAAATACTAGTCCAAAATTATATTCAAAGACATGTTTAGTTAAGCAATTCTGAATACCTCATTTATTAATTTTTAATTGATCTGAATTCTTAACCGAACTAAACTCCAACTAGTTTCAAAAATAGTTGATGTCGTACTAGTCCCTAATAATTTTCAAAATAATATAATAAATAACATACTATTATAATTAAGAAAAAGTATTTTAAATCCTTGCATACAAAAGAGCAACTTATTCTCTTTACCCAAGAATTAAAGATACACAAAATATTTATAATTTTTAAACAATTCAAACAATTTAGATATTACGCTCCACAAACTTTCTAAGAGCTTAACAATCTTCGCCCCATTATTACACCACTTCTGCCTTAAACTGCTTAGACAAGACAACGATACGAATATTTCTCATTTTTCAATTGCTTTTAATGAATTCGACGAAATATTATTTTTTTTTTAAGAATATATGTGTGTATGTATACG
The DNA here is from genome assembly GCA_037013455.1 of Ceratitis rosa. Classification (NCBI taxonomy): domain Eukaryota; kingdom Metazoa; phylum Arthropoda; class Insecta; order Diptera; family Tephritidae; genus Ceratitis; species Ceratitis rosa. The sequence goes on along the minus strand of JAWMAG010000001.1, from coordinate 12,925,637 downwards.
CCTGGTCTGTATTGCCTGTATCCACTGCTGCTACTGTTATGCGGGCTTTTCACAGATATTCACTTTGATGTTGCTTGGAAGTTTTCGATTTTCTTTTTGTTGTAAAATGAAACTCATATATTATGTGTATTGGCAACATCAACAATAACAACAACTACTAGCTATCTTAAGATGAATTCTGTTTACATTTATCAACAGTAATAGTTGCTCAAAAGCAATTGAATGCCGTAACACCGGTGCCAGCAGCAGCTGCAGGTGAAAGTGTAAAATGTATAATACCACGCGTTTGAAGCAAAGGGAACTTTTAATGCATATATAAAACTAAGCGAATTATATAGACATCCACCTACTAAACAAAAATACGCAAAAGTGTTTATCTCGAAAAAAATAAATAATTTTCACCAACATTTATGTCAAAATAAAAATTTCCCCTAATATATTTGCAGTTTTTTTAATTGTATTTATTTATATTTATATTTATATTTATATTTATATTTATATTTATATTTATATTTATATTTATATTTATATTTATATTTATATTTATATTTATATTTATATTTATATTTATATTTATATTTATATTTATATTTATATTTATATTTATATTTATATTTATATTTATATTTATATTTATATTTATATTTATATTTATATTTATATTTATATTTATATTTATATTTATATTTATATTTATATTTATATTTATATTTATATTTATATTTATATTTATATTTATATTTATATTTATATTTATATTTATATTTATATTTATATTTATATTTATATTTATATTTATATTTATATTTATATTTATATTTATATTTATATTTATATTTATATTTATATTTATATTTATATTTATATTTATATTTATATTTATATTTATATTTATATTTATATTTATATTTATATTTATATTTATATTTATATTTATATTTATATTTATATTTATATTTATATTTATATTTATATTTATATTTATATTTATATTTATATTTATATTTATATTTATATTTATATTTATATTTATATTTATATTTATATTTATATTTATATTTATATTTATATTTATATTTATATTTATATTTATATTTATATTTATATTTATATTTATATTTATATTTATATTTATATTTATATTTATATTTATATTTATATTTATATTTATATTTATATTTATATTTATATTTATATTTATATTTATATTTATATTTATATTTATATTTATATTTATATTTATATTTATATTTATATTTATATATTTACATTTTTTTACTTTTTTATATTTTCTTTCCTCTTTTCTCCACGACAAGTTAAGGTAAAGCATACTTTTAGGCAAATTAATCAAACTCTGCTCCACGGTTTATTGGTATATCAACTATTCCTGTAGACTGCCATAAACTAATACGCCCATCAGCTTTATTGCTTGTTCAATTTGAAGCGAGCAATTCTCACCAGCACAAACACGTTGACGTTCGAGCTCAACACTATGCCACTCACTCACGTTCACCGTACAATATATTATTTCTATGGTTTACCTATACATATAAATATATGAGCATGTATGTTTTGTAGTAATGACGTTCGCTCTTGATGATTCTATGCTTGAGTTGAACTTCTCAAATACATTTTTATTGTTTTCATCATTTTACGGTTTTTTTTTGCAAGCATTTTCAACCATTTGTCGAAATGCTTTCATTTCTTCACACGATATACACTTCTGTTCTCTGTTTTCATTGCTATTATATTGACTTGATTGCATTTCACTTGAGGAAATTGTCGATCAGCGTCATTATCCCTTTATAAGTTGCACAAACACAACGAGAGTGAGGCGATAACCCAGTATAGAAGTGAAGTAGTGAGACATTTAGTCAAAACTACATAATATATCAGGGAAATCCAACTAATGAAATATGTTTTAGAACTACTAGTATTTTAGATATAAATTTATGCTATGAGGAGACAATAACAAAAAAGTTTTCAATAAAAATGGACTGGTCTTAAACTAGTTCAAAGTGGTCGTAGAACTAGTTAATGCAATTTCGTACCAAAATTAATGTTTGGCTGTTTAAAAAAAAATATTAAAATGAAATCATATAGTTTCTTTAATTTTTGTTTACGTACATATATACATATATCTAATACCAGTAGACAATGTGAATGTTCGCATTTTCCGGACCAATACGATCGAATTCCGACATTGAAATAATATCTTTTTAAGCAATAGAAGTTTCAACGAAATGTATGTTTTTATTCAGACTTTGTAATGTTAGTAACATTAGTATACATATGTACGTATGTGTACATTATTGATAAGGGTGTGTAATAATAAGAAACGTAAATGTTGAATGATGAGCAACTAAATCGGATTGGCGGCAATGCACATCAACTAAAATATATATATGTTTTATCGGTGCTTTTATGTGTAGTTTCATATACAACGTACACGGTGTATTTATATACGTTTAGCGGTAATAAGTTATCAATAAGCTCTTATCATTTTGCCAATCACTCAAATTGTCATTGCAATTTATTTGGTAATTTTAAATTTATTTTCTGCAATTGCCTTTTAAGTGGCACTTGACTTGACTTGGCAAACTCGCACGTCGAACATAAAATCCATTCAAATACTCGAGTGGTTCGTAATAATCCAGTAATGTATTAAAACTTAAAATGCTTTACTTGGCTTTCTGAAATAGGGTCAATTTAAGGTCATACGAATCAAGGAGTATATTTACAAACGCAAAACAAAACTTGGTATTGAAAGATGCCCTAAAAATGGTTATGTAAATTATAGGTATAAACATACAAACGATAAGTGCTTGAAAAAAAATTAACTTTAACATGATTTTATAATTAGAAAAACAATTATTTTGAATAAGAGCCACATTTTTGAAAAAACCCAGCTTAAAAATTTTCAGATACACGTATATCCAAAGTTAGTTCGAACTACTCATGATATTAAAAATAATAATATTTTAAACATTTTTAATAGTTTTTTGTACAAAATAATGTATTTGAGTTTAATAAAAAAAATTAAAAAAAAATAATCAGGTGATTAAAGAAAGTTGGTTATCTTAATAAGACAAGTTGGAAATGAAATTTCTCAAAGTTTTGATTGCAAAAATTTGAAATTTGATTAATCATCATACATTTTGCGTATTAATAACAATTTGGAGATATCTGAAAATTATCTTTTGAAAATAGAATTCTTTTTTCAAAGCTCGTCTAATTTAGAATGGTTCGATTCCAACAATCGGTCGATTTGCACTGAGTCAAGAAAGAGGTAAATCAACTTATGCGTCCCTGACAAAATTTATTTTTTTTTGTACCGCAAAATATTTAGAATTTTTTTACTTGAAATCTCAAATTTATTCTATTGTCTACATTTTATTTATTTCTTATTCTTTTTTATTATTTATAAAATATTACATTTCATGCTTTTTATCCTTTTTTAACCCCGATTTTTAGTTTAAATTGCAAATTCCAATGAGGCAAACTTCAGCATACCCACCACACACACATGAAATAGAGAATTTTTATTGTTTATCAAGGCACACACACGAAATACCTCGAAAGTGTTGTCGCATTGTGTCTGTGGTTCTCAAGCTTCCTTTTAATAAGCACATACTTATGTACATATATAATTGCCAGCGCATGTATGCGCGCCGCCACAGAGCATACTTTTACACACAATTCATAAACATACACACAAACAAAACTACCATCATTTGCTAAAAGCAATGCGCAGTTGTCTCAGTATTTGTATTATGTCGCGACACTTCTCAAACATCACCGTCACCGTCACTCTTGACTACGCATTTTAAACCAATAAAATTTAATTTACTCGCATTTTTGCGCCACTTGCGCTGCTCCTCTCCTGTCGTGTGCTTCAAACACTAAAGTAGCGCCGACTAAACTCTATACATATATGTATTTATATTGATGTGTATGTGTAAATGCGTTCATGCATGTGTTTGTATAGAAATGTGTTTGACATTAGTCAAGAAAGACACTAAACATGTGTGTATATTAAGTGCCTAATCTGCATAAATTTGTATTTGGTTGATTTATAAATTACATACAATCTAGTGTTCAACAGCGCGAGTTAAAAAAAAATATTTAATTTTTAATGACATCAGCATTTCTACTTCAACTTTGAAGCGGCAAATGTCAGAATTTTCAATAAATGAAAACACTCTTGTCACACTTTAATTACTATAAAAAAATAAAATATTACATAATATAATAAAATAAAATAAAATAAAATAAAATAAAATAAAATAAAATAAAATAAAATAAAATAAAATAAAATAAAATAAAATAAAATAAAATAAAATAAAATAAAATAAAATAAAATAAAATAAAATAAAATAAAATAAAATAAAATAAAATAAAATAAAATAAAATAAAATAAAATAAAATAAAATAAAATAAAATAAAATAAAATAAAATAAAATAAAATAAAATAAAATAAAATAAAATAAAATAAAATAAAATAAAATAAAATAAAATAAAATAAAATAAAATAAAATAAAATAAAATAAAATAAAATAAAATAAAATCAAATAAAATAAAATAAAATAAAATAAAATAAAATAAAATAAAATAAAATAAAATAAAATAAAATAAAATAAAATAAAAGAAAATAATATAAAATAAAATAAAATAAAATAAAATAAAATAAAATAAAATAAAATAAAATAAAATAAAATAAAATAAAATAAAATAAAATAAAATAAAATAAAATAAAATAAAATAAAATAAAATAAAATAAAATAAAATAAAATAAAATAAAATAAAATAAAATAAAATAAAATAAAATAAAATAAAATAAAATAAAATAAAATAAAATAAAATAAAATAAAATAAAATAAAATAAAATAAAATAAAATAAAATAAAATAAAATAAAATAAAATAAAATAAAATAAAATAAAATAAAATAAAATGAAATTAAATGAAATTATATTAAATAAAATAAAATAAAATAAAATAAAATAAAATAAAATAAAATAAAATAAAATAAAATAAAATAAAATAAAATAAAATAAAATAAAATAAAATAAAATAAAATAAAATAAAATAAAATAAAATAAAATAAAATAAAATAAAATAAAATAAAATAAAATAAAATAAAATAAAATAAAATAAAATAAAATAAAATAAAATAAAATAAAATAAAATAAAATAAAATAAAATAAAATAAAATAAAATAAAATCAAATAAAATAAAATAAAAAAACATAAAATAAAATGAAATAAAAGAAAACAAAATAAAATTAAATAAAATAGAATAAAATAAAATAAAATAAAATAAAATAAAATAAGATAAAATAAAATAAAATAAAATAAAATAAAATAAAATAAAATAAAATAAAATAAAATAAAAAAATAAAATAAAATAAAATAAAATAAAATAAAATAAAATAAAATAAAATAAAATAAAATAAAATAAAATAAAATATAATAAAATAAAATAAAATAAAATAAAATAAAATGAAATAAAATAAAATAAAAAAAAAGAAAAAAAATAAAATAAAATAAAATAAAATAAAATGAAATAAAAGAGTAAAGATACATCAATTTATAAGTTATTATATCACTTCTGTAGAGAGCTATTAAAAATATAAAATGAAGAAGAGTACACTCACCGTATACCATTGTAAGTAATTGCAGTATTTCTGAGTATTAATTTGAGTTTTCATACAAATTTCGATACAATTATTTTTCGCTTTTATATTATACCACTTTAAGATACAAAAGCTATCGGTAGATATATATTAGATTTAATTTCCTTTTTTTATTTTTATAAACATTTTATCTTTCCTAATAATGCTTTCTCTAAAGACTTAATATAGCTAATTTATTTGAAGAGCTTGTTGCCTAAAGATTTACTTAAATTATCGCACAAGGAATTAATTTTCAAATAAATACACTGAAAAATAAAAATAACAAACAAATTTACTTGAGTGGCAAGTGCTCAAAATTCCTCCACGTTAATATAGTGTGTATGTGTGGCTATGCATTTGCGTACATGTCCTTGCTGTAAATAATCATTGTTCGTGTATATAACAATAAAAACCAATTTCCATATTTAATTTTCCTAAGTGCTAACAGTTAAATATGCTCTTCGGCATTACGCTTTTAAATCAGATTTCCGCAAGTGGTGTATGAAGGCCTCTACGGCCACAACCACAATATGGTAATATGAAAATTACAACGACAAATGTGACAAAATTTGCAAATATATGGTGTAATATAATATAAACAATATATATATATGCGCTCACAATAACTATGTTTATAGACTATAAATATTTAAGATTGCCAGCAATATTAATAAGGAAGCAAATGAATTCTTAAATGACTTTTAAGTAATGCGGTAATGACCGTAAATAATACTATCGAAATTTCAACTGTATCTACAATACTTTGATCTGTATTTTAGGAAATACGCATGTCATGATGAGCTGCTCAAATGGCCACAAAGTATATATTTGTATATATGATATATGTATTATTAGAATATAATTAAAAATATTCAGATATAAAATAAATATGTACATACGAATGAATAATTTCAACTTCATTTATGGTATGTACACGTATGTGCGTTATTATGCTGGAATATCAATGCAGATTATATAATAATTATTTGTAACCAGACTCATTCGAATTTAAAACAAATTTTAATTCTTCATTTGAAGCTCTTATCAGCTGAAATCTTGTTTTTCGTGGGACAGACATTTTATAAAAGATAATTTATATAGACGCACAGAAATGAAATGAATTTGAAGCCAAAGAAATAAGCAACGAAAAGTCTCTCATTTGTATCAGTTCAAAATCTGGTTTTCCGTGGGACAGATTTTATTTAAAGCATAACATAGAGGTAAATAAATAAAAATCTGTATGAAAGTTAAAAATAAATTTCCACTAAGCCAATGATAGCACCTTTTTAAAAGCTGTAACATTATTTTTACTATATATTAGCCACTTGGGCTATATTGTTCTTAACTATTTAGCATAATGTCTTACAAATCGACATACAATTATTTTGCAAATACTTCAATAGGGAGTTGAGAACAGACTAAATGCGGCATATACCTATGGCATTTCTTTCTTATATATATGTATAACCCTATTTACCACCACTGAAATTCTTGTGCACTTTGCACCTCACAGTCCCTTAAATACATATCAAAATGAGTTTTTTATTCTACTCCATTCCCTTTATACACATCAAGTCATTTGTTCATTCATTTATTTACCTCGAACATGGTCTGGTAACTTTTATGAATCAGTGCGACTGCAACAGCACAACCTCCATAGTATCCTCGGACGCCTGACGCCGTTTTACATATCCGCTAAGAGGAGATTGACGTTGGCAGTGTGAGTGAAAGTGGTAAGAGCAACAACGCTTGATGACACTTTGTCAACGAAAATGCTTAACTAATACATATATTTCTAGGTATATGTATGTATGGTATGTGTATCTATTTATATGTGTGCACATTTGCATGATACTTTTGAAATAAATGAGAGCACATTCATTCTTGTCCACAAACAATCTGTACTCAACTCCGTGGCATTTTGTTGTTGTTTTTTTTTTCTATTTCTACCTACTCGCATTGTTGCTGTATTATCTTCAAAGTTATCTATGCAGTTGTATTGTATTTCTGTTGCAAGCGCACTGTTACTTGCTTAGGTGATAAAATGTCGGAACAACAACAGAAATGCAAGAGCACAAAAACAATTCACAATTCACTACATTGTAGTTAACTTTATTTCCGGTACTTGCACGTGCTATACCATTTCCAGTTATACCATTTTATTAAGTAGGCTTTGTATACAATACAAATACACGGCTTGTTGTTGCTGCTCATTCCACTTAACGGTGAATTGTTTATTGTCCACACGCTTCTCACATTTTATGCCGAACATTGTTGCACATTTTTAGTGCTCTATATTTTTATAGTCGCTCAGAGATAAAGAAATAGATATGATCTGTTTGCTGGGGTGCAGTTACAAAGAAAAGTGACTTAAGTCTACTTTTCGTGAGAAAAAAAATTATTTTATTATTTTCAGAATTTTAACATTTGTATATTTCTTGACTTTCTCAAGAGTTGGAGCTTTCTTACTGCACATTATGGCATATTTTGTACTTGGACTAACACTTCCATTCAAACAAAATCCAGCTCACACAACAACTGTAGCCAGCTGATCATTCAGTTCAGTTACATACGTCGATTCGGTGTTTGAACTAAAAGCAGTGGATGCCGATTTTTCGAACAAAATTTTTTTTTCAGCGTCGAAACAGATTTCTCACTGGGGATTTGTATAAGGTTATATATGGTACATCTCACATTTGGTGTTCCGAGAGTCGTCAAATAATTGAAGAGAGGCTATTACACCCAAAAAAAAACTTACTTTTAGTGCGCTTTCGTCCGATGGTGTAATTGGACGAGACTGTCACTGTTAATTTGAAACCATATTGTCGTATGATAATCACCGTTTTTGGTCTGCAGTTGAAGCACGATGCTGCCACATGCCGCATAATACTAGCGTATGTAGCTATATTGCGAGAAAAATATATCGACAGCATAATCTCTCGCCTTGACGAGGTAAATTGGTCTCCCGGATCATGCTATTTGACACCGCTGCACTTTTATCTGGAAAAGAACGTGTTTATGCGGTTACACTTTTAATTCTTGAGTACTTGAAAATTAACATTCGACAAGTGTTTCATAAATAATGCAAAGGTTTAAGCTTTATTATGAAAAAGGAATTTCATCTGAAAAAAAAAATATTTTAAATTCATTTTATTTACGTTTTACTTTTCGAAACAACAAAATGGATATTACGAGTATAAGGGTGCTTAAAGGAAAATATAATGATTTTTAGTTCTTCTTAAAAATTGCTATTTATTTTTTGTACCCCTAAATACAATTAACTTACCTTATTCAACAGAGATTAGGTTACGGCGTACAATCATCATATTCCATAGCCAAATTAAATTTAATTCCACTTCGAAATTTACACTTTCCATTACAATTTTTTAAGCCGTTATAAGAACATGAACTAAAACAACTAAATTACTGAATATTGAAAATTTGGCTAATATTTAAATCAGGTCCACAAGTTGGTCAAAAATAGGATGTCTGCTGCATGTAAGGTATATCTCATTTTGAACGAATAAATTTCTCATAAAAATGAGCATACTTACCATAGCTGGTTGGACCATCTGAAGGAAGCAATCGCCTAGAAGCAGGCAGCTGTGGCCAATAGGAGAGGAATTGTGTTCCATCAAGACAACGCCAGGCCACGCACATCGATAGTGACTCGCCAGAAGCTCCGGGAGCTTAATTGGGAGGTTCTTATCACACTCATAATCCGGACCTGGCACCAATTGATTACTATCTCTTTCTGTCCATGGTGAACAATTTTGCTGGTGAAAAATTCGCTTTAAGAGAGGCTTTTGAAAATCGACTGCCTCAATTTTTTGCCAATAAGAATGAGGGCTTCTATGAGAGAGGGATAATGAAATTACCTTTACAATTGCAACAAATTATCGAAAAAAGCGGCACATATTTGACCTAAATCGGCTCATTCTAACTATGGTAATTATAGCCTTGAATTCCATGCAAATATAATGGATTTCTTTTTACTACACCAATATTTTGGTGTACTTAGCAAAGTTGCTAGATATCCAATGAAATGCAAAACTAACTTACCCGACACATCTATCAATATCATTTTTTGGAGTCAATATAATTTTAAAACAAGATAAATATTGAAAATAATCTAATTGACACTTAGTAACTGCTGAAGCGCCATTTACAACCATTAACTCCAGTGGTATTCGACATACACGTAACTATGAAGGGAGTGTATAAAATATTGGACGATATAATGGAGAAAATCAAAAGTGACGAGCATAAAAGAAAGATCGGTTAATGCGTTCTCTCGAAAACCCCGTTATACAGCGTTTAGAACAGATCAGAAATTGAGTGAAGAGCGATGTTACTTTAACCTTCTTTATGCCAGTCAATAATTAAAAAAAAAATTATTTCAGCGCTACAGTTTCGTATGCTAAATTAACGGTGTTAAAAGGTTTACATTTAGCAGCTTAACATCTTTGATGTGCTTAATTTTGATATGGAGATTTACCTATGTACATAGATACACATAATCCCATTGCATAACCATACAATGGCATTATAACAGTGAATTAGATTGCTCTAACCATGATAATCCGCGGTTGCAATAGAAATTTCACGCATTACATTTCACACTTGAGGTACTCCATCAAATACGCCACAAATACACTTACACATACACATTCATGCATTACATAAGTGCAGTGTCGTTGACAATATCTAAGCGCTTAACATATTTAGGCATGCGCGTGTGTGTAAGTATACGTAGCGTGTAAGCCGCTGTGGTTGTGGTGGTTGTGGTGAGTAAATTACTGCTTAACTCAGGTATTAACGGCAAAATGTGGAGAATAAATCCTTTTGTGTTTTTCATTTCTAATATTTTACCGACTTCATTTATATACATATGTCATATATGGTATAGAAACTGCCACTGCAGGGAGTATACAAAGTAGTTAGCAAAAAAAAATCTAGTTAAAGTATTTAGAGGTGAAATCAAACCTGTTTACTATTTTCTGGCAAATGTTTAGTAGTTCACCAATAATAATTTTCACCACCACGACATTTCTGTTTTATGTTAATTTCCAATACGCCACGGATATGTTATAGTTTCTGTTATGTTTTGGTAAAAGAGAACTGGACTAGTATTTAACTAGTTTACAACTAGTACTTTTTCCGACAGGGACGTTGCAAAGTTGAAATATAAACTCAACTTAATCTCTTATACTCTCAAAAGCTTGCAACTCATATAAAATGCTTAATCTCAACGCTTTAACTCTTTTATTCTCCAAGAGTTGAAACAATGGAAATTTTTAATCAAAGCGAAAGGTAGCAAACAGCACAGACAATGGCGTAAGAGAAATCGGAGTAGTAATAAGTACTATGATGCAAACAAACTAAATTTATGCGTGTGATATAATAAAATTAAAGTGTGAAATCGCTTTTTATTAAAAACTAGTACATAAAAGAATTTGTTTGTCAAAAATATGATTTCCTTTATTTTTTAGTCTTTTGCGGTTTGAAAAATAAACGTAAATAAAATTCATTTGAGATATTTCTTTTTTACTAAATTTCTTTTTCATTATAAAATTTGAACCTTGGAATTATATGTGTAGCACTACAACATTGAAGTGACCGCCTCGCGAATTTTTTCTAACATCGGTTCATTTGAGGTGATTTTCGATTACTTTTTGGCACACATTTCGCGATATCTCCGTAATAACTGGACGAATGTTGGTTTTTAAGAACTCAAGAGTTAAAGGTTTATATGCATAAACATGATATTTAACGTAGTCACACTAAAAAAAAGTCCAACCGTGCCTTCACGATCTCGCAGGTCAATTGTCATCGTCGAGACGAGAGATTTTGCCACCGGGAAATTTCTCTCAAACCAAAGCCATATTCGCTCGTGTTGTGTGGCATATAGCACCATCTTGTTGAAATCACATATTTTCCAAATTTTTTTAATCTTTTTTCAGTTTTTTTTATTTTTGAGTATGTGAATAATCATGTAAAGAACGTTTCTCGGTTGCTCGAAAAATAATCGAAAAATTTATAGCATTGTAAACGCATTGCGATTCAGCAAGCGCCAAGTTAAAATAAACATACGTACACAAACATTAGGGCGGTTCGTTGATATTAAAATCTGTTTACTTTCAAAACGGCTGAAAATAAAATCACAAACAATTTTTGTTCTAGTTTTTATTTTTATTTTTATTTTTATTTTGATTCTAATTTTATATAAATTTTGCAAAATTTTTAGTAATTAATTATTAGTATTAATAAGAATGAGAATGAGAATGAGAATGAGAATGAGAATGAGAATGAGAATAAGAATGAGAATGAGAATGAGAATGAGAATGAGAATGAGAATGAGAATGAGAATGGGAATGAGAATGAGAATGAGAATGAGAATGAGAATGAGAATGAGAATGAGGATGAGAATGAGAATGAGAATGAGAATGAGAATGAGAATGAGAATGAGAATGAGAATGAGAATGAGAATGAGAATGAGAATGGGAATGAAAATGAGAATAAGAACGAGAACTAGAATGAAAACAAAATAACTGATTCAAAGTATTAACTATCGGAAGTGACTACTTTTTCATCATTGGGCCATTATTCGCTTTTTCTTCAGCAGACTCGAAACGGCGACCACCGAAGTTATTTTGCGCCTGTTAGAAAAGCCAGAAGAAGCAAGGTCTGGAGGAGAATACAGCATCCCAAGTCATCGCTTTTCAGCACAGCTAGGTTGTTTTAGACCCTTAAAGCCACAAGTGGTCGAGTGTTCTCATGTTGTATAATCACCTTGTAATGCCTTTCGGTGATTTATGGTCGAATTTCACTCAATACATGACACAAGCGCATTAGTTATAACAATAATTTCGCCTCGTTTTATCAGCTCATAGTACATCACAATCCCTCTTCGTCTCCGACCTTAAAAATACAACTTTTGAAGCGCCAAAACCACTCTCTGTGTGATTTCTCGATCGGCACATATTCTATGTAGGCTTCCATAATCATTCATTGGGCTTCAGCTGTACTTTTCTTCCAGTTAAAGTATAAAATCAAAACTTCCCTCAAATATTGTTTATTTAACATAAATCCGGGCATTTTCAAAGAGGCAAAAAAAAAAATATTGGTGGAAACAGACGCTGATGGACTCTAATTAAACAAGAAATTGTATTAATAGTTCATAATTTAATATTCAAATACATTTTTGGACCACCCTTATCTAAAATCTCGCATATACATGCTCAAAAAATACTGCGGCTCCGTACAAAATGTGTTCCCCTACATAAGTAAGCAGCTAAAACACAACAAACAACGGCTCAATAGCCATTAGCTAGTTGGTCTTAATGAAAAAGTATGTGCACACATACATAGGGGCATAACTAAGCATATTTGTAAGCATTCATAGAGACTAGAGAGTAGTTATGTGAGCGTGTGTTTGAGACGTAATATGCTTGTGATTGTGCGATGTGTGCCGAAAACTCGACATATCTCTCGTATTATTCAGTAGGAATAAAGCCAATTTTAACTACCTTAGAAAAACATGCTCTCATGCGACCACCACCACCACCACGAGCACATACAAAAACACACAGTTACACGTATACTCGTACGCATCCATATGCGTTTACACCATTCATTCGTTCGATCATGCGGCCACATTTTCATTCATTCATCGATGCCCATTTATACGCTGCATTTGCATTTCGAACATCTATCGCTATGTACTCGTATGTATGTAGTAGTACTTGTAATTGCACTATTTTTGTTGTTTTACTGTATTTTGCTTTTATTTGTGTGTATGTGTGTGTGTGTGTGGGTAGCACACGTTTTTGTTTGCATGCAGCAGTCAATAATGCTATTGCTGCAGGCGCATTTTTTTTTTTTTGCTATTCTCTGATGCTTTTTTGTTGTTTTGAGCTTTGTTTTGCGCATGTAATGGAGCCATTCGCGTATTAATTGCAATTCTATCCAGCACTGCAGGCAACATAAAGGCTGTGCGGTAAAATTGAATCACTGTCAGGCAGAAGCGACTACTACAGCTGGCGGTCATTAGTATTTACGCGAAAGATACGAACAGTGGTCAACTTGGGTTATTTCTTTTTTTTAATTTTATAATCAATACATGGCGCTGGAGTCGAAATATTTCAAAGAAACCTATTTACTTCTCTTTTATTCAACCACAAAACATGCAGTGGCAAAGGGAATTTTTTTTTAATTCATTAATAAATTGAAAAATAATCTTACATGAACATTAGCGCGGTTCGGTGATATTAAAAATTGCTTATTTTCAAAAAATACGAAAATGAAAATCATACACACATTTTATTTATGTTTTTATTTTTACTTTTAATTTTTAATTTTTTTTATTTATTTATATATTTTTTTTTATTTATACGTGTATTTTTATTTTTATTATTTTTATTTGTATTTTTATTTTTATTTTTATTTTTATTTTTATTTTTTATTTTTATTTTTATTTTTATTTTTATTTTTATTTTTATTTTTATTTGTATTTTTATTTTTATTTTTATTTTTATTTTTACTTTCACTTTTATTTTTAATTTTATTTTTCTTTATACTTTTATTTTTATTTTTAATTTTATTTTTCTTTATACTTTTATTTTTATTTTTAATTTCATTCTAATTAAATTTTTTATTTTATTTATTTTATATATATATATATTTATTTTTATTTTTATTTTCATTAATATTTATATTTTCAGTTTTATGTTTTTTTATTCATATTTTTAATTTTATATTTATTTATATATATTTCTTTATTTATATTTTATTTTAATTTAATTTATATTTTTCTTTTCATTTTTAATTTTATTTGATTTATACTTTTTATTATTTTTGTTTTTATTTTTAATTTTATTTTATTTATATTTTTTATTATTTGTATTTGAATTTCTAGTTCCATTTTTATTTTTATTTTTAATTTTATTATTCTTTAAATTTATATTTTTAATTTTTTTTTTAATGATATATTTATGTTTGTATTTTTATTTTTTATTTTATTTTTATATATATTTTTATTTTAATTCCTATTCGCATTTTTAGTTTTTTTTTACTTTTATTTTTTAATTTTATTTTTAATAATATATTTATATTTTTTTTATTTTACTTTTATTTATACTTTTATTTTTATACATATGTATTTTTAGTTTTGTTTTCATTTTTAAGCGTCCATTTTATATATTTTCTGTAAAATTGTAGGTATTAATCTGAGCGAAAACGAGAAAGAGAGTGAGATTGATAATGTGATTGGTAAAGATAGTAAATTTTATACCTATGAAATTAGTAATATTTCAATCATTACACTGGAGTATTAAAAACAATTAAATTTAAGTCTAATTTTTAAGCAAAATTAGTATAAAAATCTTGAAAATTGTATTGTTCTTCAAATCTATAACTCAAGAAAAATTAAGCAAAAATTAAAAAAAAAATTCAAAACTGTTCTCACTGGCACTTAATTAGCTAATTGAGAGAACTTCAGCAATTATGCTCTTACTTGCAACAAAAATACCATTAAAACTTAAAAGATTCGTAGGCAATTAAAAATTAGGTAAAAGCATAATTTTAAGTTTATTTTTACGTTCTCTGAACTCCATTTTGCTTTTGTTCCCACCGAGATAAATATAAGCCCGGCAGCACTAGAAAAACTATAATTTTGTTTTAATTCAAACAAACCACTGTGCATATTTCGTATGTATGTACTTAACACTATACGAGTATATGTGCACGCGAAACGGCATATCTGTGTTGGGGTGATATTTAGAATTTCGCCATTAACAAAAATATCGTCATTTCCGTTACGTGTATCTTTACATCTTGCTATTGTACTCTACATGTTCGCAAATGTGTCCATTCTTCGGTGGTAGTTTTATGATTGTAATCCCGTGGTGGCACAATTTCGAATGACAAAATCATTGATTACCAAATAATCATGAAATCCAACGCGAGTCACCGTGAAGGTGCATCGCTCGATGGCTTACTGCTGTGTTGGGTATATATGTATGGTTTTGGTAAGCAAGAGTTTCGGTTGAAATGCTCATTATTAGAAGTAATGGCGCGTGATAATGAGAATTAGTGTATGAAAACGTCACCTCAGTCAATGTGTTTGTGATATTTGACGTTTCTCATTGTAGAGACAGAGAATATTTAAGTCATTATCATAGAGTATGTACTTTATTTTTACATTTTTGGGACTTCCGTTTGTGTAAGAAGAAATTGTCCACATGAACAATATACTCTGAACAGACTGTGGTTTTGCCTTGGTGGCTGTATCTTTTATTCATATTTTCACCATTGGCCAAATTAATTGATTTCTAAGGTTTATTTGCACCTAAATCAGCTATTGTTTCTCTCTTCAACTCTTGTTATATGTATTTTCAACAAATTGTGCGATCGCACTGAGGAGATTGTCAGTTATGTTTCTCATCTTATTAGCTCATTTTTGACTTGCAACGAATATTCTATTTTGGAAGCTTTTAGCTTACCTACATTCTCCTCTCATATCGAGCTGCTGATGTATGCTTTCTGAGAGCAAAGTGTTTCGATCACCTGGAGATTAAGCTTTTGTCTATTTTTTTTTATTAGGTGAAGACAATAAGTATCCACATAAGTAGGTAGGTCTTCTCCTAGATGCCCTGCATATTCAGCTTTGCTCACCGGTCTGCTAAAATCATGCTTTATAGATAGACAATCTTCAAAGTTTGTTTTTGAATATTTTTAAGAATGTTTTTTGTTTATGGAACAATTTAACGTATTGATCATAACTTCCCACGGTCGTTTGCCATTTTTTATGTAGTTTCATAATTCCATCAATGACGAAAAACTACGCCCAATGATTTTCAGTGGCACTTCGGTCGACAAATTTTTAACCGTCACGAGAGCTTTGTAGAGACTGGTGCAATATGGTTAGATGATGCAAGAACTGGGCTGTATGTTGAGCGCATCAGAATTTTCCAGCCAAGCTCCGTCAATTTTTGGCCATTTCACCGGTTTATGCCTGGTAGTGAGGGCAGACTCCTGAGGTTCTCTCGACAATTTCAAAAACACTCAAATAAAGTAAATTCGTTCTAATGAGATTTTATGATTTTCGCTAAGGCTTCTAATATGATTCCACTCAATAATGGACGATGCTATTATTGTCATCAGTGAGTGGCCTACATCTCACTTTATGCTGTAAGCACTCGTCAATTTAAATATAACCAACGCCTCACAAACAACAACAAACTTTTTAAGCTAATCTGCGATTATGAAATTAACCGCTTGACGTCAATGTTTACTTACATCAAAACATCACATCGACACACAAAAAAAAAAATACGAAAAAAATGTCCACAGGAAGAACAGATCAACTTCAAGCGGTTTTCCAAAGGGTGACACGTGTATACAAAACCACGTGCAACTTAAAGGTAGAGATAAATGAAAGTATACACACACACACACACACAAACATTTATTATGCAGCAACAGTGGAAATAAACCAACGAAGCGTGAAATATGTATTTTTATATGAGTTGCCGGACAACATGATGTCCACATGTAGCAACGTGTGCAATGTTGCAGCGGCTGTTGTCGCATTATTTTTTGTTTACTTTGTCATTGTTATAGCTGTTGTTGTTTGTTTTCTGGTTTAATTTTGTATGCAAATATATTTATACGTATACATGTGCATACATATATACTCTATACACAATCCTTAAAGCCCCTCATAGGTATGTACGTATGTAAATACAAAAAGCAGCAAATGAGTGCAACAGCTGGTTGCATGCTACTTTTACACTATACATACACACACAAACACGAAAGTAAATATATACATATACTAGGTCGCCTTTGTAATTAATTGTTTTGTTGTTATAGTTGTAATTACTACAAAGCCTTCGCTTAAATATTTGCATTTTTCTCATGCAATTTTTTAGTTTCTTTTCCCTCGCTTGTTTACTTTCTTGCCTTTATCAAAAGGGTGTTTAAAATATAATATAATATTTAATCTGTGCTTTTGTTTTTTTTTTGCTGCCCCTAAGCTATGGATTTAAGGTGAAGTTTGCAGCAATTAAAGTTGATTCTCAGTACTACAATAGAATATTCTAACTAAGAAAATGTGCGAAAAAGAACGTAGAATCATTTTTTGTACATTTCTTTTATTTCTACTGCTTTTGTGATCTTAACTATTTATATCTGCGCGCATATACGAGTATACGAGCATGAGTGCTTATGTAGTAAAATTTAAAAATTTGCAATAAAATAATTAAAATTCGAAACTATTTAAATAAAAAGCCAAAACTTGTGGAAAATTTTTATATAAAAAATATTAAGCTTGTGAGTGCTTATATTTCTCACAGTGTTGATCTCTTGATGTGCTGTGTTGTGATGTTGTTGATGCGGTGATGTGCTGATGTGATGTGATATAAACACGGTCATGTGATGTTGGTTTGCCCAAATGCTCGAACTGCGGTTCGAAAGTTACTGTGTGGTTAGGCAATGATTTATGGTCGGATACAATATTTCGAAATCGTATTATAGGTTATTTTTCAGCATACTTAAACACCCAGTATGAGGATGAGCATTCATTTTTATGAGAAGCATTTAATTCATGTCAGAATTACACTCTGAGATCGCTTGATACCCGGGTAGCTAGAGCTCCAATATATTACTCACTCTAAAATTTTCGTATATTTTTCTAATGATATCTGAAATGAGCCCATATTTTAGCATACCGTGAGTAAGTATTATTACAAATAAAAGTTTATGTATAAATTAAAATAAATAATAAAATAAAAATCGAAAATTCAGTGAAAACAAAAATTAAAGTAAAAAAAAAATTAATAAAATTTTTGGATTAATGAATCTAAAAAGTAAGTAAAAAATAGAAAGCAAAATAAACAAATGAAAATTTAATGGAAAATATACGTGAAAAAATTAAATAAAAATTAAACACACAAAAAAATATAATAATAAATATAAATATAAATTAAAATTTAATATGAAAATAAATAAACAAAAATATTTATGGAAATTGATTTACAAAAATAATTGTAAAATTAGAAATAAAAATACAAATAAAAATAAAAATAAAAATAAAAATAAAAATTGAAATAAAAATAGAAATAAAAATTAAATTGAGTATTTGTGTGCGGAATCAATCGAAAACGGCTGAAAATAAGATATATATAGAATATAAAAATAAAAAATTTAACAAAACTAAAAAGAAAAATTAAAAATAATTTAAAAGAAGATATATAAATAAAGATATATAAAAAAATCAAAAATTATAATCAAAAAATTTAAAAAGCAAAAAAATAATATTTTAATCAAATAATACTAAGAATAGGAGAAAAAATAACAAAATTATAAAATTGACATAAAAATATCATAGAAAAACTTAAAAAAAATTAAAGAATAGATATTGAAAGATAAAAAAATAAAAATTAAAAATAAAAATTAAAAATTAAAAATAAAATAAAATTAAAAAATAAAAAACAAACAAAAATTACACCCACAAAAAAATATATTAATAAATAAAAAATAATTTAAATTACAAATGTGAAATTAAACAAATAAAAATATTTATGGAACTTAATTTGAAAAAAAAATTGTAAAATAAAAATAAAAATAAAACAAAAGTAAAAAAGAAAATAAAATAAAAAATGATAAAACACTTGGCATAAAAGTCAAAAAAGAAATAAAAATAAAAAGGAATGCAAGAAGTAAAAATAATAACGAAAATTAATACATAAACGAAAAATATAAAAATAATAATATAATTGAACTGAAACTAAAATCTTGATAGTAAGTAATACATATAAACTTGTTAACAAAAATTATATAACTCAATATTTTTTTAATTAAAATCAAAATTAGTACTATTTTTGCAAATACCTAAAATTCCAAAGTTTTTTTTTATTTCTTATCAAAATACTTTATTAATAAAACTAAGAAAATTTGTTCAGAAACATTACCACTGAGAAAAAAATAAGGAATTAAAGGTGAAAAAATAATCCTGCTTCCTAGCAACATTAAATATTCTTAAAAATCATTGAAAAGAGATTAAAAAAATATTTTTAAACCAACACAAAATTTTTGGTTATGCAAACCATTTTGCCTTCGATTTGGAAGGAACAAGTATTTATAAAAAAAAAAATAACTACTTTCTAAAAGAGATTATTTTGCTCTTTCAAATTTGGAATTTTTTTTTTTTTTTTCTTTAAATTATTTGATTCATCTTTTCAACACATACAAAAGTATACCTACAGCAAAGTCTTCTTATGTTTATCACTTTTTCTCTCTCCGATTTTTGCAACACCCCAATGGCTCAGCTTAACCACTCATATCCATACCCTAACCAATGCGCTAAGCTCCGCCAAAGGCATAAATTCTCACACCGTCAACAGCAGCAGCAAGCAATAGCAGCAGCAGTAGCAGCAACGACACAAGAGCATTTCCGCATTCACCACTGCCAAGTCTACGTGAGACGACATTGTTTTGATTAATCGCTTGAATACTGCGCGCTGTTCATATTTTTTCCTTACAAAACATTCTACCACCGACTACTTTTATTTATGAATGTTTTGTTTTTATTACTTTTCTGTTTTTTTTTTTTTTGTAATGTCTTTTATAAAAAGCTTTGTAGATGGAGGAAGTTGTTTTGTATGGCATGCGCTTTTTGTGGCGCATTGTTGTTGTGCGGAAATAAAGCAAGTCATTTGTATGAATGAATACTTCTTATATCAACCGGCGACTTCATTATCCGCTTTTGTATGTACGAGTACAAGTGTTTCCGTGATATACTTTTCTGTTGTGTTTTCACATGTGCAGCGACATAATGCCGGGTATAATTTTAGGCGTTAGACAAATTTTCAAATGGTGAGTTGAAAACATAAATCCGTTACGCGGGAATGGCGAAATTTCGAAACATATATTTGAGCGTTTGATAAATTAAAATGTATTTGGAGTTGATGAATGAATTTTTCTTTTCCAAAAAGCAAATTTATTGTGCTACAAAGTACAGGGGGATAAAAGCGTAAAAGAATTAATTATACAAAAAAAATCAATATATTCAACATACTTAAAGAAAAAGCTGACAAAAATTTAGACCTTATTGTTTTTATAAGACACTTCCATATTCTGGATATTTTATACAATAAAAATAAAAAACATAAATTATATTAAAAAGAAAAAGGATTAAAGTGGAGTAAACTGAAACAGTAGATTTTATATAATTAAAAATATGGATATATTTCTAGGAATTTTTTTTTTTTTTAATTTTTTTAGAAAAATCAAACAGAAACAGTTTCATTTTGTAATAAATTAGATATTATTAATAATATCTCAGAGCGTACAAAAAAATACTTTTGTTGTTTTTTTAGCACTGTAGTGAGATTTTCAAAGGAAGAAGAAGATGCTTGGCCCCGTTGATTTGGTCGCTTGAGGACATCTGAAATAGAAAAATTCTTGTTGGAGCTAGGATTAAACAAATTCGTTACAAAATAAAAAAATGGTTGACTTCGAAAAAAAGTGAATTTTGTTAGGTATACCAGGTGTGTTTGTTGAAGTGTACCGGTTTTACTAGTAGATGTCGCTAGCAATATGTATACATTTTTATTATTTTGCATGTATGTATTTTTTTTTTATTGACATTAACCTACAAAAATACGCAAGTCACATTCCGCCAAAATAATAGCGTCACATTTGTTTACCTCAGTGAATATGTCGGGTTTCGTTCCAAGTAAAACGTATTTGCGGCATTCGTTGCTTTTCTTATTTCATCAAAAGAAACTCACCAGTTGCTGGTAGAAACTTATGGTGAATATGCTCCAGTGATTAGAACATTTGAGACATGGTTTCGTCAATTTAAAAGTGGAGATTTTGATTTGACAGACAATGAACATCCTGGTGCAGCGAAAAAGTTCGAAGACGAGGAATTGCATGTTGATCCAACCTAATCGCAACAAAAATTGGCAGAAACACTACATGTGACTCGAGGAGCAATTTGCCAATGTTTAAAAGTCATGGGAAAGATCCAGAAGTATGGAAAATGGGTGCCACACCAGCTGAACAGCTGAACGATAGACAAATGGAAAATCGAAAAACCGTTTGTGAAATGCTGCTTCAACGATTCGAAAGGAAATCTTTTCTGCATCGAATTGTCACGGGGGACGAAAAATGGATTTATTTTGAGAACCCGAAGCGAAAAAATCATGGCTTTCCTCTGGTGGATCTGGCCCGTCGACTGAAGGCCAAATCGCTTTGGCCGTGCTCTGTGTTTGGTGGGACCAGTGTGGTGTGGGGTACTGGGGTAAAACCTGGTGAAACGGTGAACACGGAACGCTACCGTAAACAAATGATCAATTTGAATCATGCGTTGATCGAAAAACGGTTGGAGTGGGCCCGAAGACATGGCAAAGTTATCTTGCAACATGACAACGCGCCGTCTCATACCGCTAAACTGGTGAAAGACACGTTAAAAACATTTAATTGGGAAATACTATCGCACCCGCCGTACCCTCCAGACCTCGCCCCGTCCGACTATCACCTTTTCGCATCGATGGGACACTCCCTTGCAGAGCAGTGCTTCGCTAATTTTGAAGAAGTCGAAAAATGGCTCTTCGAATGGTTTGCCTCGAAAGAGGGAAAGTTTTTTTGGAATGGTATCCATAATTTGTCTGAGAGATGGGCGAAATGTGTAGAAACCAATGGTCAATACTTTGAATAAAAAAATTTTGAGATTCCTCTGAAAATTAAGTGTTTTCTCTATCAAAAAACCGGCAAATTTCAAGTAACACCCCTGGTATTTGATTGTTTCGTCATATGATCGTTTTTCCCAAAAAAAAAAAATTAAACAGGTAGCAACTACTAAATTATTTTAAATCACTTCTATAGACCTGGTAATACATAATAATCACCCAAATTAAAAATATTTCCCATGAAAATCTTTTAAAATGGCATTAAATATATATATTTTTTTTAATTTACTAAATAAATTCTATAAACAGTTGGCAGGCTGTCAGCATTTGCCATAATTTTGAATGGTACTCTCCTCTCCTCTCTTACAGTGTAACTTGAATTTAAGTTAAAATATTTTTTTAGATTCAAATTTTAAAATATGGCAACTCTTCTCCCCATATTTTTTAGGTATAACATTTTTCCAACCGCATTAGCTATCAAACTCTCACCAAGTGGCAACCTCCAGCTATAAACCTTATGTATAAAATAATTTATAAAGAAAGTAACTAATATGTCATAACCTTTTCTATATATCAATTGTGAGTGACCAAGCCACACCATGGACTTTGTTTCCTTGTGTTTGAGTAATTTTATTGCAGCACAGAATAAAATTTCACTACAATTTGTTTACATATTTTTCTTCGAGCTGCAAAACAGAAAAAAAAATATTTTCAGGCAAAATTTAAAATTTTCAACTTAATGCATTTCAACTCTCAATGAACAATAAGCACTTGTACACATTTATCTAAAGTCTCGACTGTATGTATAAAAGCCCATGACTACTCGTCACTTACTCTCTATTAGTCTCTCTCTCTCTCTTCCTCCCTCACTCAGTCTGCCACGTTGCAACCGCCTTCTTCTGTGCACAGTTTGCCCTCGAGGATGTTAACAATTGCACGCGTCAGTGATTTTCGTCACTTCTTTAAAGCTCCATACAAACGCATACAATATTGATAAAGCGGGTAGCCGTATGTACTCGTATGTATGTACGTACACGTATGTGCTGTGGAGTAGTTTGGGGCGCCGCTGACGTGGTGTGGACGTTGTTGTAAGGCGACCAGCATATCGCGTAAAGTGTCAACTCCATTGTGTAGACGACATGGTCCCCCTGCGTATTTTAGCGCGCGCTTTTGCCAGCCGTTGCGTTAATATTTTATACAAACTGTAATAACAACAACAACAGCAACACTGATGAATGTACTACAGTAAGTGTTAAGCTAATGGTTGGGCGCATAGCAATTCCAAAATTTATGAGTAATGAAGTCGTTGTGTAAATTTGTCAAAAGTGCTGTTAATTTTTGTTGTTGTTTTTTTTTCTTTTTTTTGTTTTTTGCCATTTTCCTATTTTATTTTTC
This sequence comes from Ceratitis rosa, assembly GCA_037013455.1. Lineage (NCBI taxonomy): Eukaryota > Metazoa > Arthropoda > Insecta > Diptera > Tephritidae > Ceratitis > Ceratitis rosa. The sequence goes on along the minus strand of JAWMAG010000001.1, from coordinate 12,901,873 downwards.
CGAAAAATTCTCATATGAAAAGTCACTTAATTTTTGCGCTCAAAAGCCAACTTGAAATTATGATGGCAAGCTGAAGTGTGTTGTTAGCGCTTGCCTTATAGCAATTTTTTTGTTGTTTTTTTTTTTTTCATAATTATTTTTATTTTTTATTTATTATTTTCTTCACTGCCGACTGACGCCTCCCAACTCAATAGGCACTTACAGCCAGCTTTCTATACTCAAGTGGCTGTTAGGCATCGAATGTGTGCGTACTTACAATACCGCTGTAAATTTAAGCACACACACACACATATACACGTACATATGCAGATTAATACAAGTAAATATATTTAGTGGTAAATAAGCGACATACTCACCTCAACTTGACATCACAACCTCGACATTTGGGCGCGCGAAAAATTTTGTCAACGAAATTCGCTGTATTCCAAGCGAGAAAATTGAAAAAATAAAAATAAAAAAATAATAGACTGCAGAGGAGCTCGTAATACTGTGAATGAGCAATGATTGAGTGGTTGGCTTACCAGTCAATACACATACGAGTACATACAAAGACAAGTACGAGTACATAAATTATTGTAATATCGACATGCTTGCCAGCTTACAAGTATGAATAAATGAGCGCTTGTCGATTGTCAAGTATGCAGGTGGAAAATGTTTTGAATTTATTATTACATATCTAATATAAACAAACATTATATATATATATATATAAATATGTGATAAATCAATGTTGCGCTGGTGACAAGCGCAATGTACTTAAAGATGGAACAAATTGACAAAAAATGTTTGTTCTATTGCTTGAATACTCATACAAGTGACTTTTTAATATCTCTCAACTAACTGTTTCTATGAATAAATATCTAATTTGTTATACGCAATACAATCTTAGACGCTCTCGTTGACAAATTGAAGTATTTTAGCTGATTTACAATTGAAGTATTATAAACAGCTGATGAGAGTTGCTCATTTTATTTTATTTTATTTTATTTTATTTTATTTTATTTTATTTTATTTTATTTTATTTTATTTTATTTTATTTTATTTAATTTTATTTTATTTTATTTTATTTTATTTTATTTTATTTTATTTTATTTTATTTTATTTTATTTTATTTTATTTTATTTTATTTTATTTTATTTTATTTTATTTTATTTTATTTTATTTTATTTTATTTTATTTTATTTTATTTTATTTTATTTTATTTTATTTTATTTTATTTTATTTTATTTTATTTTATTTTATTTTATTTTATTTTATTTTATTTTAATTTATTTATTTGATTTTATTTTATTTTATTTTATTTTATTTTATTTTATTTTATTTTATATTGTTTTATTTTATTTTATTTTATTTTACTTTATTTTATTTTATTTTATTTTATTTTATTTTATTTTATTTTATTTTATTTTATTTTATTTTATTTTATTTTATTTTATTTTATTTTATTTTATTTTATTTTATTTTATTTTATTTTATTTTATTTTATTTTATTTTATTTTATTTTATTTTATTTTATTTTATTTTATTTTATTTTATCTTATTTTATTTTATTTTATTTTATTTTATTTTATTTTATTTTATTTTATTTTATTTTATTTTATTTTATTTTATTTTATTTTATTTTATTTTATTTTATTTTATTTTATTTTATTTTGTTTTATTTTATTTTATTTTCATTGCTGTTATTTCCAACGCTTTTTAACGACCTTTTTTAATATTTTCTGTTTAAAGAAATTCCATTTTTAGCTACAACCTTATACTCGTATAGTAAATGCTATAAAATAAATATTTTTTAATCTCAGCATTATTTAACATTCATATTAAAACATCATGCTCAACACCACCGCTTCTATTTTGTAGGCTTTACTTATTGCCGCTATTGTCATTAGCTTTTCGCTCTTGAGACATATTAATTCTTTCTATTGAATTAAGCAACGTTGTGTGTGTGTGTGTTTTTCTTTTTTTCAAGAAAATCATTCAAACATGTTTTGTATTATAACAGTACAATAAGGAAGAATTGAATCCCAAATGAATTCAATCCTTTGACACCTTGAACTTGAAGTCAGTTTCAATGCTATTGCTAATTTTAATACCTTCAGGCCATATATTTACATACATACATGTACATGCATACATACGTGTATATTCGTATAAGCGTGTATTTGAAATAAGCTGCGGCTGTACAATTGCAGATCTCAAGAGTGATTTGAGATTATTTAGGGTTGAAAGTGTCTTGTGTACATAAATATATTAGGGTGATCCCAAAAAAAATTATTAATAAAAAATAATTTCATTTTAGACGCTGGATGTTATGACAGTATTTCTTATTGTCAATAAAAGATATTTACTTGCATTTATACCTTTATTTGTTTGCATTTATGTCTTGTGAATAGACACGCTAGACTAGGCTGACAAGCCCATTTATCTTTTCTCTTGTACACAAACGCGCTTATCCGCCTAGTATAACGTTTTGTTAGATTCTTATAAAGCATATCAGTATTTGGAAACACAAAAACTTTATCAGTGTTGATATAGGTACATATAATACTAATTTATTTCAATTTATCTTTCATACGAACTTTCATATATAAATGTTACGGTTTACCCAATATATAGAAATACATTTTATATAATAAAACAAACCCTGGGAAAAATAGAATATTTAAGAAAACTCTAGAATAAGTATTAAAAAAAGTGTTTTCTTGGAAAAAATGTCAGTATTTATTATTTATTTACAACAAAATATTTTTTGCTATACTCTATTTTATTTTATTTTATTTTATTTTATTTTGTTTTATTTTATTTTATTTTATTTTATTTTATTTTATTTTATTTTATTTTATTTTATTTTATTTTATTTTATTTTATTTTATTTTATTTTATTTTATTTTATTTTATTTTATTTTATTTTATTTTATTTTATTTTATTTTATTTTATTTTATTTTATTTTATTTTATTTTATTTTATTTTATTTTAATTTATATTATTTTATTTTAATTTTTTTTATTTCGTTTTACTTTATTTTAAATTATTTAATTTTATTTTATTTTAATTTATTTTATTTTATTTTATTTTATTTTATTTTATTTTATTTTATTTTATTTTATTTTATTTTATTTTATTTTATTTTATTTTATTTTATTTTATTTTATTTTATTTTATTTTATTTTATTTTATTTTATTTTATTTTATTTTATTTTATTTTATTTTTATTTTTTTTCTCGATATTATTTCATTTTAAATTTTTTAGTTTTATTTAATTTTTTATTTATATTATTTTATTTTATTTTATTTTATTTTATTTTATTTTATTTTATTTTATTTTAGTTTATTTTATTTTATTTTATTTTATTTTATTTTATTTTATTTTATTTTATTTTATTTTATTTTATTTTATTTTATTTTATTTTATTTTATTTTATTTTATTTTGTTTTATTTTATTTTATTTTATTTTATTTTATATTATTTTATTTTATTTTATTTTAGATTATTTTATTTTATTTTATATTATTTTATTTCATTTTATTTTATTTTCTTTTATTTTCTTTTATTTTATTTTATTTTATTTTATTTTATTTTATTTTATTTTATTTTATTTTATTTTATTTTATTTTATTTTATTTTATTTTATTTTATTTTATTTTATTTTATTTTATTTTATTTTATTTTATTTTATTTTATTTTATTTTATTTTATTTTATTTTATTTTATTTTATTTTATTTTATTTTATTTTATTTTATTTTATTTTATTTTATTTTATTTTATTTTATTTTATTTTATTTTATTTTATTTTATTTTAACTTACTTTATTTTATTTACTATATTTTGTTTTTTTATTTTGCTTTATTAATTTGTTTTTTTTTTTCTTAGAAATTTTCGTGGAAAGGTTTTATTTACTTTTTATCAAAAAATGCAGGGATTAGACCATCTCTTTTCCGCATAAACATTATTTCTGGGAATTTTTACTTAAAAAAAAGGCCAAAGTAAATAAATATGTTTACCATGTAAAAAAATGAGATTTAAATACCGTCAAATATATAAATGTTAACAGACATCTAAGCAGCTGTGTAGTATTAATCTTTCGGCGATTAGCTGGGTAAATAAAGTAGAGTAAAAAAATTCGTGTGAATGTGAAAGTAAAAGTAAAAAGTGACACTAAAATTCGCTAGAATTTCAGATACATATAGAGAACCAGTGGCAGCAGCTGCGTTTAAGCGGCACAATAACAAAAGTATAAGTCTTACTCACGCATACATTTTTATGGGGGCACAAACATTTAGTCTGCGGCTGAAACACAAGAAACAAACAAATGGTTGGCACATGTGTGCTGCATTGGCAATAAAGACTCAGCCAGACGCCTTGTACGAGTAGAACAAAATAAATGTAAGCAATTTCTAGACAACATTGCAACAACGGTGCTGATGCTGGTTTTGGCCTTGATTAAGATGTACATAGGTGGGAACAAATAAATATTTCAAAAGCATAAATTCGCACAATAAACAATTTGCTAGCTAGCGAATAATGAATAAAATGATTATATAAACTGATAATATCAATTCCAACAACAAATACAGGAGAAGATAACACCAATATTAGGCCAGTAGGAAATCAGCTTTCTTATGTCAAAAAAATGGTTTAAATGTAAATTTAATTATAAAAATTAAAATAATTTTGAAAAAATCTAAAACTGTAAATTAATTTTTTTACAACTTTCTTCCTTCCTACAGGGTAAGTTCAAAATATCAATGTATGAGCACCACGAAATGAGTTGCCCATATTATAAACAAATAAATTAGTTTTTTTACTAGAAAAACATGCCATAATAAAAGCATAAAGTGTTCAAGCACAGATTTTTTTGGAAAAACTTTTTTGCTATCAGAATGAAAACAAAAATCATTTGAAAAAATTGTATACCACAGTTTTCAAATCAGCTACTACATGTTTGACGAAACGAAAATTTTTTGATTATAGATATCTACATGTATATCTCAGTTAATTAGCGATGCTTTCAAGCAGATAACTAAATTTTGTTGCTTTTCACTCATTTTTGTACACTCGCATTTGCTTCATACTTCTTCTGTTACATCTATTTGTCATCGATTTTTAATTATCTAGTCACATGACATTGGAAAGTAAAAAAAATGTAAATAATTTCCGTTGAAAAAGCAGACTCTGTTAATAATTTGGGACTATTTTCAGCGAAAAAACTATAAATAGCGTATGCATTGCCAAATATAGCACATTTTCAAAGCAAAGTTTCTAACGCCAAATAAGTGTAGACTTTCAAAACGATTTGTAAAATATTTTGTTCGAAATTGCAATGCAATTAGTCGGTCGTACAATTTTTATTGCCGTGTGCATTTTAAGTGTGAGTAAACAAAAAAAAAAAAAACAAGCAGTTTATTACAATTCGCCTAATTTCTTTGAAAAGCTAATCTTCAGAGCCATGAAATTAAGTAACTTAATAACACCTTGTGAACTCAGACTCGGTTTTGATACCCATCAGTGTTTCAAAACCGCATGACATTGAGACAGATTTTTAGTTATTAGTAGAAATTTAAAAAATATTTTTTCATACAAAAATCTACATTAATATGTACATATGTATATTCATACAGGCCTACGCCATTCCCAACTATATCGATGCAAAGACATCTGATAACGAAAATAATGGCGTCCTTGGCTTGTTGGTCGCTCAAATGCGCTCCGCGCTAATCGATACTCGCGCTCTAACACCAGCAGAGACTACATGCGCTACTAATTACAATAATCGTACACAACAAATCAACAATCTTCTCACCACACAAACGAATGCCTGTTTCGAGAATGCCAATCGTACTTTGATGGCCAATAACAAAAGTGCTAATAAAACTATCACAAGTATACGTAAGAATTTAAATAAATTGCAACAACAATTGGCCAACTGTTCATCAGTAACAGAGACGGAGAAATTCATCAACTGCACCACTCTCTTGGTAAGTTGTTGAGAGCAATAGCAAAGAGTTTTTGTTTTATTCATTATTTCTTATATTTTATTTTATTTTATTTTATTTTATTTTATTTTATTTTATTTTATTTTATTTTATTTTATTTTATTTTATTTTATTTTATTTTATTTTATTTTATTTTATTTTATTTTATTTTATTTTATTTTATTTTATTTTATTTTATTTTATTTTATTTTATTTTATTTTATTTTATTTTATTTTATTTTATTTTATTTTATTTTATTTTATTTTATTTTATTTTATTTTATTTTATTTTATTTTATTTTATTTTATTTTATTTTATTTTATTTTATTTTATTTTATTTTATTTTATTTTATTTTATTTTATTTTATTTTATTTTATTTTATTTTATTTTATTTTATTTTATTTTATTTTATTTTATTTTATTTTATTTTATTTTATTTTATTTTATTTTATTTTATTTTATTTTATTTTATTTTATTTAATTTTATTTTATTTTATTTTATTTTATTTTATTTTATTTTATTTTATTTTATTTATTTTATTTTATTTTATTTTATTGTATTTTATTTTATTTTATTTTTATTTTATATTTTAATTTTATTTTTTTTTTTTATTTTATTTTATTTTATTTTATTTTATTTTATTTTATTTTATTTTATTTTATTTTATTTTATTTTATTTTATTTTATTTTATTTTATTTTATTTTATTTTATTTTATTTTATTTTATTTTATTTTATTTTATTTTATTTTATTTTATTTTATTTTATTTTATTTTATTTTATTTTATTTTATTTTATTTTATTTTATTTTATATATTTTATTTTATTTTATTTTATTTTATTTTATTTTATTTATTTTATTTTATTTTATTTTATTGTATTTTATTTATTTTATTTTATTTTATTTTTATTTTATATTTTAATTTTATTTTTTTTATTTTATTTTATTTTATTTTAGTTTATTTTTTAATTTTATTTTTTTATTTTAATTTTCATTCATTACTTTATTTACTTTATTATAATTTGATTTTATTATTCGATTTTTTATTTGATTCTTTTTTGTCCTCTGTAACAGTTCGATGAGAGCTTACATCTGCTGGACACTGTCAATTCAAAAGCTTACCAAGTGGAGGCACAAATTGCCGCCAATCAGTCACAAGTATTTGTAGTGCGTCGTGCATGCGTCAGCGCTGTGATCAGCAGTGGCAAGGCTAATCTGACTCAAACCGCCAACGACTATCAGTTGTGTTTGGGCAACATATCTGATTCTTCTGTGCATGATAAATCGACTGAATTGCTGGATTGAATAAAAAATTAAAATTTTTAAGAGGAAAACTTAAACTGAATTGATGAATATTAGAATGAAATTTATTTACACTTTTTTTTGATAATTTTTTATTCGCCTTTGTATCGACTTTGTGTGTAACCTTTATGAATTTGTAATAAAAAAAAATTTAATTTTAATATCTCTTCCTTTTTTTGTAACATCAAGACGCAAAATCACAAATAAGAGGGAAGCTCGGCAGAAAATCGCTTCAGCGGTTACAAAGTGCCAATTATATATATATTCGTATACATAAATGTACAATACTTATATTTATATCAAACAGGAGCGGGGACCAAGCAATCTAGTCTGTTATCAGCTATAAATTTTATTAAAAATTTTGAAATTCTAATACGTTTTTAATCATTATTCTGAGGTAGAAAACAATTTTCTTTATCGCGCTACATGGTCAGCTGTATTTATCAATTTTTGGTAGTCGCCTCCCTTTCTATTGCAAGTTTCTAATTATTTACATTATTTGAGTGTATGTTAACTTTCTGTGATTCATTTGCTGGTAAAACCATAAACAAGTTAGGAATGAGTACACATTTTGATTAACTTTGATTGTATTTTATTCTTATCAATACGATAAATTACTAATTAACAGCGTTTCTCCCACACTATCATGTAAGTGTTTCGGCACGTGCACAGCACATAGCTAACTTATGACTATACATACCTATCAAATTACTAAACGCCAAATATAGTTCAACATAAAATTAAATATAATATGACGCTACTTACACTTTTTGTTTAATTTTCAAATACCTAAAATACCGCTTACGTAAATTTTTTTTTCAAATAAAAAATGGTTTACCATAATAAATGGCTTAACATAAAATATGGTATAACACTAAAATAGTTTAAAATAAATTTAAGTTTCACGTAGAATATGTTCTAACATAAAATATGGTGTAACACAAATTTTGGTTTGACATAAAAAATGGATTAACATTAAAAATGGTTTAACATTAATTGTTACCAACCTTAAAATATGATCAAACTTAAAAATAATTCTTTAACTAAAAATTTTTGTTAAATTGTATTCGCCTTTTGGCTCTCACTCTTGCATTTTCAGCCGTTGAGTATTGGCTGTAATATGCTAATTGTCTGAATCACCCCAAAAAAAATATGAAAAAATATATAGATTCATACTGTATGTATAAATATATGTAATATTTGTTATATGTATATTATTTTTTATATTAAGATATTTCTATAAAATAAAATATGGTAATAACATTTGCTTTAAAAATCGTAACATAAAGTTTTGACCAATTATTTTGAATTTTTTTAATTTTTTTTGTCAAAAATAATGTAAATTTCTACTTTTTATTGCTAAAAATTGATAGCATGAAGATGAATACTTGAATTTTATATTTTAACTATCAAATTTTTATTCAAAATAACTAGTAAGCTTCCATTTTTTCATATAATATATACAGAAAATATATTTTAACTTTTACTTTTACTGAAAAAAAAATAATAACAAAATTTTTATTGCGTACCAAGTCTTAGCATTTTTAATAAAAAGTTATTAAAAATTTTTTATATTATTATAAAATATGCTATGTCTAGCAGTTTATTGTTTGCACAAACTAATTTTTTAATTTCCAAGGCAACGTTGCCAATTTTCCTTCTGAAGATTTATAAACCATCTTTTGTAAAATGATTTCAAAATTGAATTGTTACTAAATTTAAATAAGGCAATTTGTAAAAAGAAATGTTTACAATTGTGTCCACGTTCCAAGCGTTCTTGTGTAAAAATTTACTTATACTTTTCATAATTTTTTTTTAATCACTGTTTAGTTTATCTCACCTTATCAGCGTCGGAATATTTTGACGCAATTTGTTAGATGAGCCTTGTTGACGCTAATTTATTTACTTACAAATAATTACACGAATAAGTCCGATAATTTATTATTATTTATTTAACGCAAAAGTTTTATTAAATAATTACCACGCCTTTTAAAATCATTTTAGTTAACCAGTGTGCATATAAAATTAAATATATTTGATTAAGAAACATTTTGAGTGGACAAGAAAAATTATTTTAGATGCTTTTTCAGCTCATTATTGTGTTGAATTGTTTTTGGGTTTTCATTTAAATGGAACTGTTTCAGACCATATATTTTTTGGAAATAGTGAAAAAATTACAACAATAGCTTTGGACGGTAGAAGTTATAGCTGCTATTTCGGAAACCACCACGTTTCCTCATCAGACTTCTTTTTCCAGACACCTTTTGTTCGAATGGAATTCGAACTTGGGATGCCCACAGCACGAGCCAATGGTAATCCCATTAAGCTACATGTGTGCCGCTTTCACATATTGTTGTTTTTTCACTTTTTTCCTTTTACCTACATATCCACGATCAAGTGCTCAGATATTCTGTAGCTGTAAACTTGACGCGATGTAGTTGTTTCTGCGAAGAATTTACCAACAAATATTTTAAAGCAACGCCTTTTTTATTATTGGAAAATTTCATTCGCACTTATTTCACTATTTCCAAAAAATATATGGTCTGAAACAGTTCCATTTAAATGAAAACCCAAAAAAAAATTATTTTAATTTAATGCAAAAAACTTGTATTTTAATTTAATATTTGATTAGCTTATTTTTAAATATCTTTAACTCTTCATAAGGAAACATTTAAATTTTTAAGAAAAATAAAAAAATATTAAAAGATAAAAACTTTAAAGAGAAACAAAAATTGTCTCATTCCTCTCAATGAAAGATCTTTGCTTATGAAAATTGCTTTAGTTGTATGTATGTATGAATGTATATATGAAATTTATTAAAGCCATAAAGCAATTAATCATCACCGAATAAAGCAAATACTCTAGGTGTGCTTACCAAAAAAAAAAAAAAAAAACAAAAAAAAAATTAAATTATGCGTCTGCACTTATCTGATATTACTGTTATTTAACACCCATAAGACACGTTTTTAAACAAATGAGCATGAGTAATACTTTTACATTTGTATTATTTTTTTTTTATTATTTCTATCTTTTTAACCCATAAGTGATGCCGATATTTATTATTATGATTATTTTATTATTTTGAAAAAAAAAATTGGTAAAATCGTAAGCTTTCAGTATTTATACTATACCGTATTCAAAGCTTAAAATATTTGTAATTTTTTTTTTCAATGTAAATAATTATATTTTTCATGAGCTCCATTTGGCTTTAAATAAAATGCCTAATATGTTTTTTTTATGGGCTTGCGTGATTTATTTTTACTCCTGTCTTTAGTTGCCCATTTTAATTTTTGTTTCTTTACTACACTACATAAGGGTTAAGATTACTTATCAGTCATGTAGATGTACATATATCTTTCACATTATCTTGACTTTTATTATCTTTGAGTTAAGAAAACACTTACTTTGCAAATTTTTATAAAGCTTATAGCATAACAACATGCATATATTCTTAAAAACAAAATCTTTGGAAAAAAATCTTTAAAAGCGCAAGCACTTCATAGCAGCGTTTATAATCGAAAAAATTAACGAAGATGAAAGTGACATCAGCCTTGTTCGCCGCGTGCTTAGTGCTCCTCTGCGCGAGTGTAAGTTGTCATGAGAAAGACTTGAAGTCAATACTTGTAGAAGGACATAAACAAAAATATGCAAAGTGAAAATTACAAAAACAAAAAAATATTAAAAAAAAGTTAAAAAAAAATATATTGAAAATATAAATTAAAACCTATTCTACAGGTATCCGCATTTTCGCTGAGAAGACCTCATTGGCCCAATAAACCCGAAACAGCCCCCGAAGTCGATCGCTTTATACCGTCCACTGCAGCTGATTTATTTGACGCTATTTTTAACCCTAGGAAATCAAGGCCAAATTCTAGACCAGATGAGTCGAACCAATTTGGAGGTGCACAACGTTGTATCGATCTGCACAATTTCGTTTACCAGAATACCATTTACGGCACTGGCAAAGAAATACGCAATTCGGTAAGAGTTAGGGATTCCGCTGTAAGACGTTATCTTAAAGAAAATGATGAAGAATTGGTGCAACAACAATTCGTGGCTAATATCGATCAATGTGGTGCATCACCATCATCAGAGGAGCGAATCAATTGTTATACAGATGTGGTAAGTTGGAAAGTCTGAATGAGAAACAGAAAAAGAAAAAAAATTTTATATGAGTTTACTTACAGATTGAGGACGTGTTTACCGATATTAATGCCCCGACGCACAGACCTCTGGTCTTTAACAAATACGTAATACGTTATCGCTTGGTAGGTCTTTCTTGGAGTTTATATGGTGAATCTATCAAATTGGAGAGATGTTTGTCTATTTTCCCACACGATCCAACTGCTGCGCCACCAAATGGCGGAGTGACACCACCAAAGCGACCTCCTCCTCCACCACCAAAAACTACTACAACAGCAGATGATACCACAACTGAGAGCACTGATGAGACCACAGTTCAGAGCACTGATGAGACCACAGTTCAGAGCACTGATGTGACCACAGTTCAGAGCACTGACGAGACTACAGTTCAGAGCACTGACGAGAGCACAGTTCAGAGCACTGATGAGAACACAGAGTCATCATCTGCTGTGCCAACTGAGACAACTATTGCACCTGAATCTCCAATTGTAGAGACAACAGTGTCAGAGGCTTCTTCAGCTGTAACTTCGGAACCTGAATCAACAACACTTGCACCCTCTGACTCTTCCACTGCTGCACTTGAGGAGAAATCTTCACCATTGGCTGATATAGCAGAGAGTTCTGGAGATGAGGAAACAGTCGAACTAGTTGAAACTGTAGAAACAGTTGAGAGTGTCGAAAATTCGGAAAACGCATCAAGCGATTGAAGAGCAGTTTTCAAAAACTTTAACAATATTAAATAAATGCATTTATATAACAAAAAAATAAAAAAAAGTTTTCCCTAGTATTTTTGTGATTAGCAAAATTGATCAAATTTATAAAAATACTAGCAGTTCCAGCGAAGCTCGCTTCGCCTTAATTGTATGCTTTTATACAATATTACACTAAGAGTGATAATAAAATATATATATATATATATAAATATATATATAGAAACCAATCTGAATGTGAATTCGATCAGCAGAAAGTAATATGGTAGTAGGCAAGCAAAACCAACCAACAAAGACAACAAGACAATATGGTTTGTCAGACCAGCAGTTTCAGATAAGAAAATTTCAAGCAGCCCATACGAATAAATAAAAAAAATCAAGCAAATTGAACCATAAATAAGATTACTAAGAACCAGCTTCTGCATGTTAATCTAAACGATAAGCTAAGATTATATTGCAAGAATCCCCGGATTTTCTTAATAAAGTTGAATTTTATTTACGTAAAACTATAAATTGTTCTCAGCATAAGGGTTTCTTAAATGAACCACAAGTCTTGTTCTGAGAGCTACTTATTCTCTCACTTGGATACAATATATCTATTCTGCATAATTCATTAAAATGACAACGGTCATACCACACGCTATGGAATTGCTCGGCTTTTACGAACGTATTTAAATGCCACGAAGCGGATCCCGTATACGCATGGGCGTGCTTTCCAAAAAAGCTTGAGCTTAAGTCATCGCATCATCGAGTTATGGAATAGACCAAGCCAATCAAATATCTGCTCGGTTACCCTTGGCCCACTTCCGAAAAGTTTTATATATTAATCCAAACTATAGAAATGAGTTTTTCGAATAGATCGATCCTAGGTACTATTCCTGGAAACAAAAGTAATGTTCTTGCTAAACTAAGCAAATGGCTACCTATATATCCAATTTTTGCATATAGATCAGTCCCAGGTCCTCTTCCCGGTATGAAAAATAGATTAGGTAAAATTGGTCAAGCCGTTTCGGAATTTTTATACTTTATTTAATTTTATTTTTTTATTTTATTTTATTTCATTTCATTTCATTTCATTTTATTTTATTTTATTTTATTTTATTTTATTTTATTTTATTTTATTTTATTTTATTTTATTTTATTTTATTTTATTTTATTTTATTTTATTTTATTTTGTTTTACTTTATTTTATTTTATTTTATTTTATTTTATTTTATTTTATTTTACTTTTTTTTATTTTATTTTATTTTATTTTATTTTATTTTATTTTATTTTATTTTATTTTATTTTATTTTATTTTATTTTATTTTATTTTATTTTATTTTATTTTATTTTATTTTATTTTATTTTATTTAATTTTATTTAATTTTATTTAATTTTATTTTATTTTATTTTATTTTATTTTATTTTATTTTATTTTATTTTATTTTATTTTATTTTATTTTATTTTATTTTATTTTATTTTATTTTATTTTATTTTATTTTATTTTATTTTATTTTATTTTATTTTATTTTATTTTATTTTATTTTATTTTATTTTATTTTATTTTATTTTATTTTATTTTATTTTATTTTATTTTATTTTATTTTATTTTATTTTATTTTATTTTATTTTAATTTATTTTATTTTATTTTATTTTATTTTATTTTATTTTATTTTATTTTATTTTATTTTATTTTATTTTATTTTATTTTATTTTATTTTATTTTATTTTATTTTATTTTATTTTATTTTATTTTATTTTATTTTATTTTATTTTATTTTATTTTATTTTATTTTATTTTATTTTATTTTATTTTATTTTATTTTATTTTATTTTATTTTATTTTATTTTATTTTATTTTATTTTGTTTTACTTTATTTTATTTTATTTTATTTTTTTTTATTTTATTTTTTTTATTTTATTTTATTTTATTTTATTTTATTTTATTTTATTTTATTTTATTTTATTTTATTTTATTTTATTTTATTTTATTTTATTTTATTTTATTTTATTTTATTTTATTTTATTTTATTTTATTTTATTTTATTTTATTTTATTTTATTTTATTTTATTTTATTTTATTTAATTTTATTTTATTTTATTTTATTTTATTTTATTTTATTTTATTTTATTTAATTTTATTTTATTTAATTTTATTTTATTTTATTTTATTTTATTTTATTTTATTTTATATTATTTTATTTTATTTTATTTTATTTTATTTTATTTTATTTTATTTTATTTTATTTTATTTTATTTTATTTTATTTTATTTTATTTTATTTTATTTTATTTTATTTTATTTTATTTTATTTTATTTTATTTTATTTTATTTTATTTTATTTTATTTTATTTTATTTTATTTTATTTTATTTTATTTTATTTTATTTTATTTTATTTTATTTTATTTTATTTTATTTTATTTTATTTTATTTTATTTTATTTTATTTTATTTTATTTTATTTTATTTTATTTTATTTTATATTAGTTTATTTTATTTTATTTTATATTATTTTATTTTATTTTATTTTATTTTATATTATTTTATTTTATTTTATTTTATATTATTTTATTTTATTTTATTTTATTTTATTTTATTTTATTTTATTTTATTTTATTTTATTTTATTTTATTTTATTTTATTTTATTTTATTTTATTTTATTTTAATTTATTTTATTTTATTTTATTTTATTTTATTTAATTTTATTTTACATAATTTTATTTTATTTAATTTAATTTTATTTTATTTTATTTTATTTTATTTTATTTTATTTTATTTTATTTTATTTTATTTTATTTAAATTTTTTTTCTTTTCTAATATTTTTTTTTGTTTATTAAAATGGGAAACAGTTAAATTGATGCAAAAACTACCTAGTTGTGTTCCACAGAAATTTACACTAAAAACTTATAACAATAATAACTGAAGTCGTCGAAGCTTCTAGCTTTGCATCAACACATATTATTTTAAACCTCCTCAGTTTCCACACAGTGGCAATTAATTAGCTTTTTTTATAATGGAATTACATTCAGATATTAATTGATATTTTCACCTTATTGTTTTTTGTTATTAAACTTTCCTATATCAAAAATTAAGGGAAAAATATATACGGACAGCTTAGATATTTTAAATTATTCTTCCGCTGCATAACAGTTATCTATAAGTATTTCCGTTTGTGTTTGGCGTTAATATATTGTTGCATTTATATATATATATATACCTATATTTAAATTATTTAGTAACTTAACACACTTTCCCCTCGTTGAAACACCTGCATATCTATCCTCTATTATCGGAAGAAAGTAATTGAAATTTTGCTACAATAATAACAACAGATCATCACATGCCAATTTCCGATTTTGATTTAATCACACAATGCTTTCCTTGCTTCTCTCGCTCCCTCCTACCTTGCTCAATCGCTAGCTCTCTCTCCTCTTCGTTCCCTGTGCTACCCAAAAATAATCGAACGTAGGCACGTAGTGGCGGAGCAGTGCTTTAAAAATGATAACGGTACTTAAATAAAAATAAGAGTACAAAGAAATTGGCATAAATTTGTTTACTTTAGATTTTGTTCACATGAAATATTATTCATCAAATTTATATATATAATTAAGTGCTGCTACTTTAAACAAATTGTCGCTTCACTTATCATTATTTATAATATTATATATGTAGGTATATCGCATTCATTCACCACCTTTCTTTAATGTTATCTAATGTTGCAAAAAAAAAATATCTAAAATGAATTAACTTAAAGTCAGTGTGATATAAAATTATCTAATATTTATATAAAAAGCTAAATTTCGAATGACAAACTCACAGAACGAACGATGTGGTTTGCGTGGAAAGTATTAGTGACCTGCTTGTTGCTGCAAAGCGTAAGTCTAGTGATATAAAAACGAAATTTTTAAGGAAAGTTTATTGAATAAAAATCCACTATTACAGGTTTTCGCTTTTGTAGCTCTGAATAACGAGCAAACTATCCCAGAAGGTGAAAAAGTTTTGCGAGAGAATGACGAAACTTTGTTCAAAGCGATCTACACCCCGAACAAGCCAAGGTATTACCCCATAGACAACGACGTTTCAAATGAAATCGATCAGGAAATCTGCCGTGATATATATGAAGGTCAAGTGGAGCGCTATATGTATGTTAGGGGTTATGGCATCAGAAACTGTCTGCGCGTCAACAGTTTCACGCTGGACATTTATGTGCAGCTTTATGGCGTTGATGAGTTAAAGCAACATTTTTTGGAAGGTATTGAAAGGTGTTCTTACCAGAGCTCAACTAATCGCAAACTGAGCTGTAACTCAGGCTTGGTAAGTGCACTCGAGATATCAAATGGCGCTGGAGATCTTCCTAATAAAATACAACTTTTATTTTTAGATCATCAGACTATTTCAGGCAATCGATTACCTTCCAGCAAGCATACCAGTGAGGCATGAATTATGTGTACGCCAGGAATTAGAGCACTTATTGCGCAGTCTGAGCAAAGCTTCTAAAAAATTCGAAGGATGTGTGGCAGGGTTATCGAATAATTCTCCTAGTGTTTCACACTGGAACTCAACTGGTGCGCCACCACAATGGAATAATACTGCGTCTCCTCCTCAGTGGAATATCACTTGGGCTCCCCCACAATCTAACAGTACTGGAGCTCCACCACAATGGAATATCACTTGGGCTCCACCACAATCTAACAGCACTGGAGCTCCACCACAATGGAATATCACTTGGTCTCCACCACAATCTAACAGTACTGGAGCTCCACCACAATGGAATATCACTTGGTCTCCACCACAATCTAACAGTACTGGAGCTCCACCACAATGGAATATCACTTGGGCTCCACCACAATCTAACAATACTGGAGCTCCACCACAATGGAATATCACTTGGGCTCCACCACAATCTAACAATACTGGAGCTCCACCACAATGGAATATCACTTGGGCTCCGCCACAATCTAACAGTACTGGAGCTCCACCACAATGGAATGTCACTTGGGTACCCCCACAATCCAACAATACTGGAGCTCCACCACAATGGAATGTTACTTGGGCTCCCCCACAATCTAACAGTACTGGAGCTCCACCACAATGGAATGTCACTTGGGCACCCCCACAATCTAACAATACTGAAGCTCCACCACAATGGAATGTTACTTGGGTTCCCCCACAATCTAACAGTACTGGAGCTCCACCACAATGGAATGTTACTTGGGCACCCCCACAATCTAACAATACTGGAGCTCCACCACAATGGAATGTTACTTGGGCTCCCCCACAATCTAACAGTACTGGAGCTCCACCACATTGGAATATCACTTGGGCTCCCCCACAATCTAACAGAACTGGAGCTCCACCTCAATGGAATGTAACTTGGGCACCCCCACAATCTAACAATACTGGAGCTCCACCACAATGGAATGTTACTTGGGCTCCCCCACAATCTAACAATACTGGAGCTCCACCACAATGGAATGTTACTTGGGCTCCCCCACAATCTAACAATACTGGAGCTCCACCACAATGGAATGTTACTTGGGCTCCCCCACAATTCAACAATACTGGAGCTCCACCGCAATGGAATAGCACTTTGCTTCCTCCTCAAGGCAATTCAACTTGGGCTCCACAATGGAATTCTACCTCACTTCCGGCAAACAGCACCCTCCTTCCAAGTAATACAACAATATCTAGTGCAATTTCCAACACAACAGAAAGCAATGTCAGTGCTGAAAATGTGCCTTGGTGGAAGAAGATTTGGCATAAGCTTGGAAGCATCTTTTAACCGTTCTCAAGTAACTCAACCCAGTAACCTGAAATTTAAAATGGAATGAAAAAATTGTGGAAAAAAGAAATTTAAATAAATTTTAATTTAAAGAGAAATTGTGTTTAGGAATATTAAATTTTTTATGACAATTTTTATTGTTCACGTTTGAAAATTGTTTCTGTTGAAAATTTTAATAAAAAAATCATAAATAATTTGAATGGGTGTGTTTTTTTAAATGCCCCATAAGTTTGCATTTTAGCAGGTACAATTTAAACTGGGTTATGCAAAGCCAAGTACCTTACTAAGTTACCAAGCTATAAGAAAGAAATTCTTATTATTGGTGAATCCATTCATCAAAATATCTGGATTAATATGAGAATTAGTACAGATTCACCTTTTTTCCTCTTTAAACTGTTGGTAATGTTAATTATGAGTCATAAACAAATGATAAATAGATTGGAAAGCGTAGCATAGTTTTAGGCTTATTAAAAATTTCTGATTTCTGGGGATTGAATTTGGCATTAGTCAGCCTAAACTTCATGTGAATGTCATTCCCAATAAAAAAGATCCTTAATATGTGTTTTTCTTGTCATGAATTTCATATATAAAATATCTGCCATTTTTGAAAATATTGCTTAACCGTAGTTGTAATTTTGTTTACTAATAATTTACTTAATTTTAACAAATTTTTTATATGAACTAAGGTATATAAAAAAAAAACACAGCTGACCTTTGGTGAACATTATTAACTGACTCGTGTTTCAGTTTCAGATTAATGAGTTATGGCAGGCTTGACCAACTAATCAGCAAAACATTCATACTACAGTAGGTCTTTCTGTTGTAGAATAGTATAAGTGTTAATTAATTTTTGGACCTACAAAAGAGAAAAACTGTTAGGTATACCATTGAAATAGCCGTTTTTAATATAACTGATAAAGAGACCAAAAAGTGTTACCCCAACAATATTTAAGGCCAGATTTTGATTCTATGTTTGTTTTAAGTCAAATAGCTTTAATTAAATTTAAATTTTGCTTTGGCGAGTTGATTTATAAAACAAAAACAGCTGTTTTGAAGATCACCATAACTTCTCATTAGGCTTTTACTGGTAGTGATCGAACCAACATCAGCGATGTCATCTGTTGTTGTAATATTTATTCAGCTCCTTTCAATTCGTATATCGAAAAACTGGGATATAAAATTAAAAACTGAAATATATGTATTTTACTTTCGAGTTTGGGCTTTAACCAGTCTTGTAGATCGGTAACGGTTATTTCAACGCACAAATTTTAGGATTCGGAAATTGATATTTTTTGAACTTCTTAAAAATATTTGAGATCTTCTCATAAACCTTTAAAAGAGCTTTTAGACTGAACGCAGCTCATCCAATGGCCAATTTCAATTACTCCACCTCCAACTTCTGTTTGGACAATCTTTTTCCTCACAAAAATGCTGGACTTAAATGAATGAGGTAATACGAGCGTCTTTGATCAAAGAACCAATACCATTTTTATGGATCGCTTAAAACTTGTGGACAGAGTAGATTAGGGAAGCTGAGGTAGTTATAGCATAGAAAAAACAGACAGTGACAGTGAGTTAATAGTCTTTACTGCATTAAGTGCATCATCAACTCAACTCAACACAAAAAACTGACTGAAAGTTATAAGACACTCCATATTGCATATAATTGAAAACAAATTCTCTCCATTCTCTCTTTACTACATCAAACCGATATCCCTTTGCCAGATCTCTTTCTTTCGATCATTTAAATTTCTCTTCTTCCAGAAAAGTATAAAACTATTCATATATACCATATTTTGAGAAGCTTCTTTCTATATCTTAAGAATAGATCTCAAATACCGTCTCGCTTTATTAACGAATCCACTTCACAACACACGTTAGGAATTACCCATTTGGGTGGGTATTTTTTACCGGATGTTTACTTTTATAAAGAAATTGTGGGTGACGTAGTAATTTATCAAATCAACCCTCCAAAGATCGTAGATTTTATTTCCTTAAACTTCTGACTCATAATTAAATATATTCTTTCTCGACTATATAAAAGGCGAACAAAAATCAAAATCAACAGTGTGCTTCGACATTCGAAGAGGAAAGAAAGAAAGAAAGAAATAATCATGGCAATTTTAAAGAATTTATTAATAATCTCTTTTATTGTGGGACTAACTGTAATTAACTTCTCTTGAACACTTACTAGTGAACGCAGACTCATATAAATGTTTTTTTTTTCAAAATCTAATAGGCAGCTGCTATCCTTCGGGATGGCAGAAGTGATCGCAACCCACAGGGGCCACCACAAGGAAACCAATCTGGACCACCACCACAAGGCAACTCATCTTTGGCGCCTCCACAAGGCAACTCATCTTTGGCGCCTCCACAAGGCAACTCATCTTTGGCGCCTCCACAAGGAAAACCAACTAGGGGACCTCCAAGTGGAAACTCATCTCTACCACCCCCAGAAGACAACTCATCATTGGCACCACCACAAGACAACTCATCTTTGCCACCACCAAGAGGCAACTCATCTTTGGCACCACCAGAAGACAGCTCATCTTTGGCACCACCAAAAGGCAACTCATCTTTGGCACCTCCTTCTGGAAACCGCCCACCAGTCTCAGGTGAAATTCCCAACGCATCCGAAAACAATAACAGTAATGAGAGCGATTCTTGGTGGAAGAGAATGTGGTAAAGCTTAGTTGCACTTCTCAAGTGTCCAAAAGTCACGCACCAGAAACTCGAAAAATAATTGTGGATAAATAATTTTCATAAATTTCTACTTAAAAAAAAATGTTTCTTTAAAAGTAGTAAATTTTCCATAAAAGTTGTTCAATATTTACTTTTAAAAATTGTTTCGGTTGGTAAATTTAATAAATATAACTTTGATTGCTTTATATATGTATTTTTATTTGGTCCAATATTCTGGATATGACAAATGCGAATTGTATCTAGGTTGTAGTGAGCCAAGTAGCCACTAAATAGCTGAGAATACAGTTGGGATGCACTGCTTTGAAAATCTAGGTTTGGTATGAAGCTGCCGCTAGTGCTATCGAAGCATTTATAAAAACACACTAAATACTATTGCAATGAATTGGAAAAGTGTTCACTCAGAGCACTTCTCACACTACGGCGCTCTCATTAAGGGGCGGTGGTATCTTTTCGCTGCAGTCGGGTATTTCTTGGTGAGTTGCACAAAGCGTTGGTTAACAAGTAGATTACCAAGGTCTTTAAACATAAGCACTTTGTTGCGATGGAGATAAGTAGATATCCCAGAATTTGTTTAAATAATTTAGAAAGGCAGCGTAATAGGGTGATTGTAATGTAAGAAGACGTCTGTCTGATCTTTATCTTTACAAGCACTATGAGTATACCTATAATAAGGGTATCCACACCGGTCTTTTTAATTCGTGGTGATTGCGTACGTGTATTTTGTTTCTTTGCAAAATTAACAGACTCCCACCCGCTAATTGAACTAGGGTGTGAAGTTTTCAAATCCGAGCAGTCGCAGCAGCTTGGCTTCGCTATCTCGCTCAGGTCTGCAAAGTTTGCTGCCGTAGAGACTTTCACCTGCGGGGATCTTGCATAGAAAGTGCCTTAAGTTTTCAGGTTCTTCTTCTTGTCCGAAACTTTTTCAGAAATCGTTAGATAGTACGCCCAACCTCTCTATGCCCAATAGTAGCTTTACAGACTTAAGGTTTTCGCACGCTACAATTTTTATGTTTCCCTGGAACCAGCCCGCCTCCCTTCAGGATGGCATTGTTCCAGGGTTATTGAGAAATACTTGCAGGGCGAAATCTGCCTTAATCTTCTTGGCTGTCATCGACTGTTCCCAGGAAGATGCCTTCTTTCAGCAAAAGATTGCGGAATTTAGGTCACTCCATCCCAGCTAGGATTTGTCGTTACTTCACTTGCCACTTTTCTCTTCATATGTCTCTTCCCTCTCGCTTTCTTAACAATGCAATCCATAACACCCTTTAGCAACTGCCCATTCAGAGCGGAACTTAGGACCGGATGCTTGCCAAATTAAAAAAACGATCAAGATTAGAAATTACCTGACATTTTTAGCTTAATAAAACTTTCCACTTCCGACTGTTTTGCTCAAAATTTAATCTTATCAAAATATCCACCTGACTTTTCGGAAATAAATTAAGTTTTGCACGTACGTGATGGTAGGAACTTATCAACTCAGTACTCGACAGCTCGCAGATATTGATTTATTGAACTATTCACAATATTCTTTCTCAACTATATAAAAGAAGACCTAAAATTTAAGCTATCAGTGTGCTTCACTATTCGCAAAGAAAAGAATGAACGAGTGATCATGGGAATTATAAGGAGTTTATTAATCATCTCCTTGATTTTGGGACTAACTGTAAGTACCTTCTCTCACCCACTTAATAGTGGACGTATGCGCATACAATGCTTTTTCTAATTTCGATAGGCAGCTGCAGCCGTACGGGAAGACACACGTAAGCTAAATTTAAAGTGGTCACCATGGAATTCACCCGAAAGGAACACAACATGGGCTCCTCCACAATGGAACACAACTTGGGCTCCTCCACAATGGAACACAACTTGGGCTCCTCCACAATGGAACACAACTTTAACACCTCCACAAGGTAATGGTACCTGGGCACCACCGAATCGAAACACAACTTGGGCTCCTCCACAATGGAACACAACTTTGGCTCCTCCGAATTGGAACACAACTTGGGCTCCTCCACAATGGAACACAACTTGGGCTCCTCCACAATGGAACACAACTTCAACACCTCCACAAGGTAATGGTACCTGGGCACCACCGAAATGGAACACAACTTGGGCTACTCCACAATGGAAGACATTTTGGGCTCCTTCAAAATTGAACACAACTTGGGCTCCTCCACAATGGAACACAACTTGGGTTCCTCCACAATGGAACACAACTTTAACACCTCCACAAGGTAATGGTACCTGGGCACCACCGAAATGGAACACAACTTTAACACCTCCACAAGGTAATGGTACCTGGGCACCACCGAATCGAAACGCAACTTGGGCTCCTCCACAATGGAACACAACTTGGGCTCCTCCAAGATGGAACACAACTTTAACACCTCCACAAGGTAATGGTACCTGGGCACCACCGAATCGAAACACAACTTGGGCTCCTCCACAATGGAACGGCACCTGGGCACCGCCATTATTTATTTAGTACTTCAAGTACTAATTTATTTTTCTTTTAAGAATGAATTGTTGGGCTTCAATTAACACACAGTGGACTTTTAATTTCAGTTAAAAATATATCGCCCTAACAGAATTGGATTAAGTCTTTTGAAAGTAGTGTAAAATTTATTCAGCGGCGGAAGCATAATTATTATTTCCCTCCTCCCAAGTTACGGAATATTCTTATCGCTGTTCCCTACCACTTTCCTTTTTAAAGTCCACTTCAAGTGGACGCCAATAAAAACATAGCAAAAGGTATCATAAATTGAAAGCAGTTCCGATTCTTATCGACAACATGCCACAATAAACGCATCAAACCCTTAAGTCTTCAAACAATTTAATTTATTTTGGTTATATTTCTGTGGTTATCAGAAAATTATTATTATCAATGAGAGTATTTAAGTATTTTGATAGGAAAGGCAGTGAAAGTTAAAATGTATCTTTTTATATATATTAGGTCAAGTAAAAAGTTCCTTCGGTTTTTATCTAAGAGATGGCGTTATTGTCCATAGTATTGGTGTTACGTGTCGCATCTTATCGTACTATACGGCGCTGAAAACGTGTTTATTCGAGCTAAAAGTTTGTCTTTGACAGTTTTTCGATTGATTGACTCAGTACGTTGTGAGCGCTCGTCAAAGCTGGACACCAGAAAAGAGAAAATTTGCTAGATTTTACAATTTTTCTTCGATCAAGGCGAAAAAGCAACCAAAGCGGCTAAAAAAATTAATTTAGTTATGGGCCCGATACTGTAAACGAACGTGTAGCACAAAAGTGGTTTGCTAGGTTCCGTTCCGGTAATTTCGATGTCAAAGATGCATCACGCGTCGGGAGGCCTGTCGTCGAAAATTGCGATAAAATCATGGAAATTATGGAAACAGACCGTCACGTGAGCACTTATTTAATTGCTGAGGAACTAAAGATAAGCCAGAAAACCGTTTGGAACCATTTGCATAAAAAAACCCGAGTGAACTTTTTACTTTACCTAATATTGAGGTTCTTGAGAGCTTGACTAGAGACTTTGAAACATTGTACTACTTTTTATTAATTCTTTTTGTTTGTTTATGTGACTAATTTAATACTTAATAATAAAATATTCAAAATAAAAAAAAATTTACTGCATCTTCCAATCGGATCAAAGGTAACTTTTTGCAGGTTTTTTAGGCCTGGCTCATTCTCAATTTTGAGCACGCTTTCGATAGCGTTTACAAGAGGTTGAAGCCTGTTCATTTTCAACTACTTTTTCTAAAACATCTTCATCAAGCCAACTCTGCTACGGCTGTCACTCCCGTCCGACACATATTTCTTTGAGCCCGTGTTAGACTGTACTTCATGATCAGACACACTTGCCTCAGTTTGATCCAGTAGATCGTTCTGTTTATTTCTCTTCCGAAAGTTGTACATCTGAATAAAATGACAAATTCACTAATAATTTTCAATATAGGTATATAGAACTAAGTATATATTTATATATGTGTTATCCTACAACGAACATACACAAAATGTATTTCACGAACTATATTCCATCAAAACTAGGCTTATTATAAATATTTTTTTAATATGAGACTCTTACCTCTATTTACTTAGTTCACACTGCAATAACTCGATTCTATGGAAAAAAAACGCAATCGAATTATGGTCATGAAACAACCGGAGCGGCCAGAGTGGGGTGGGCCACCATGCCATTTCACATTTTTCACTTAACCAGCCAGGGCACATCTTACACTTGTCGACTACCAACAAATGTCGTTTATTGTACTGATTTCGAATGTTCAATACCTACCTCTAATTTTAGTTCTCCGGAGCCTGGGGTAAATCATTACCCCCGGTGGCCGCTAAGGATTAAAAATCGTATTGCAACTTTTATGTGCATAAACCAATCCCATGTAATTTTATTTTCACATGAGCGAAAAAGTCGTATTTCGAATTTCTAAGGAATGAAATTTTATATTCGAGTTCAGATTATGCAATTGTAAACATCGCAAACTGTCATTCATGTTTTTGTTTCTTTCTTATAGCGTATAAGCCCCCAGTTACTTAGCGCAACCTAATTTAAACTAGATACCTGCTAAAATGCAAACTTATGGAACATTTAAAAAAACACACCCATTCAAATTATTTATGATTTAATTTATTAAAATTTTTAACAGAAACAATTTTCAAACGTAAATAATAAAAATTGTCATACAAAATTAAATATCCTAAACACAATTTCTCTTTGAATTAAAATTTTTTTATATTTTTTTTTCACATTTACTTCATTCCATTTTAAATTTCAGGTTACTGGGTTGAGTTACTTGAGAACGGTTAAAAGATGCTTCCAAGCTTATGCCAAATCTTCTTCCACCAGGGCACATTTTCAGCACTGACATTGCTTTCTGTTGGGTTGGAAATTGCAATAGATATTGTTGTATTACTTGGAAGGAGTGTGCTGTTTGCCGGAGGTGAGGTAGTGTTCCATTGTGGAGCCCAAGTTGAGTTGATTTGAAGAGGAAGCAAAGTGCTATTCCATTGTGGTGGAGCTCCAGTAATGCGTTTGTTGTGGCGTGTTGTCCATAAGAATTGGAACTGCTTTCAATTTATGATACCTTTTGCTTTGTTTTTATTGGAGTCCACTTGATGTGGGCTTTAATAAGGAAAGTGGTAGGGGAGTGTTAATGCAGACTGAGGCTCCCTACATAATTTATTCTTTCGCCTCTGAATAAATGTTACACTACTTTCAAAAGATCTAATCCAATTCTGTTAGGGCGATATATTTTTAATTAAATAAAATTAAAAGTCCGCTGTGTGTTCATTGAAGCTCAACAATTTATTCTTAAAAGAAACCAAAATAAGTACTTGGAGTACTAAATAAATTGTGGCGGTGCCCAAGTTGTGTTCCATTGTGGAGGAGCCCAAGTTGTGTTCCCTTGTGGAGGAGCCCAAGTTGTGTTCCATTGTGGAGGAGCCCAAGTTGTGTTCCGATTCAGTGGCGCCCAGGTACCATTACCTTGTGGAGGTGTTAAAGTTGCGTTCCATTGTGGAGGAGCCCAAGTTGTGTTCAATTTTGAAGGAGCCCCAAATGTCTTCCATTGTCGAGTAGCCCAAGTTGTGTTCCATTGTGGAGGAGCCCAAGTTGTGTTCCATTGTGGAGGAGCCCAAGTTGTGTTCCAATTCGGTGGTGCCCAGGTACCATTACCTTGAGGAGGAGCCCAAGTTGTGTTCCATTGTGGAGGAGCCCAAGTTGTGTTCCATTGTGGTGGAGCCCAAGTTGTGTTCAATTTTGAAGGAGCCCCAAATGTCTTCCATTGTCGAGTAGCCCAAGTTGTGTTCCATTGTGGAGGAGCCCAAGTTGTGTTCCATTGTGGAGGAGCCCAAGTTGTGTTCCAATTCGGTGGTGCCCAGGTACCATTACCTTGAGGAGGAGCCCAAGTTGTGTTCCATTGTGGTGGAGCCCAAGTTGTGTTCAATTTTGAAGGAGCCCAAAATGTCTTCCATTGTGGAGTAGCCCAAGTTGTGTTCCATTGTGGAGGAGCCCAAGTTGTGTTCCATTGTGGAGGAGCCCAAGTTGTGTTCCATTGTGGAGGAGCCCAAGTTGTGTTCCAATTCGGTGGTGCCCAGGTACCATTACCTTGAGGAGGAGCCCAAGTTGTGTTCCATTGTGGAGGAGCCCAAGTTGTGTTCCATTGTGGTGGAGCCCAAGTTGTGTTCAATTTTGAAGGAGCCCCAAATGTCTTCCATTGTCGAGTAGCCCAAGTTGTGTTCCATAGTGGAGGAGCCCAAGTTGTGTTCCATTGTGAAGGAGCCCAAGTTGTGTTCCAATTCGGTGGTGCCCAGGTACCATTACCTTGAGGAGGAGCCCAAGTTGTGTTCCATTGTGGAGGAGCCCAAGTTGTGTTCCATTGTGGTGGAGCCCAAGTTGTGTTCAATTTTGAAGGAGCCCAAAATGTCTTCCATTGTGGAGTAGCCCAAGTTGTGTTCCATTGTGGAGGAGCCCAAGTTGTGTTCCATTGTGGAGGAGCCCAAGTTGTGTTCCAATTCGGTGGTGCCCAGGTACCATTACCTTGAGGAGGAGCCCAAGTTGTGTTCCATTGTGGAGGAGCCCAAGTTGTGTTCCATTGTGGTGGAGCCCAAGTTGTGTCCAATTTTGAAGGAGCCCAAAATGTCTTCCATTGTGGAGGAGCCCAAGTTGTGTTCCATTGTGGAGGAGCCCAAGTTGTGTTCTTTTCGGGTGAATTCCATGGTGACCACTTTAAATTTAGCTTACGTGTGTCTTCCCGTACGGCTGCAGCTGCCTATCGAAATTAGAAAAAGCAAGGTATCAGCATACGACCACTATTATGTGGGTGAGAGAAGGTACTTACAGTTAGTCCCAAAATCAAGGAGATGATTAATAAACTCCTTATAATTCCCATGATCACTCGTTCGTTCTTTTCTTTGCGAATAGTGAAGCACACTGATGGCTTAAATTTTAGGTCTTCTTTTATATAGTTGAGAAAGAATATTATGAATAGTTCAATAAATCAATATCTGCGAGCTATCAAGTACTGAGTTGATAAGTTACTACCATCACGTACGTGCAAAACTTAATTTATTTCCGAAAAGTCAGGTGGATATTTTGATAAGATTAAATTTTAAGCAAAACAGTCGGAAGTGGAAAGTTTTATTAAGCTAAAAATGTCAGGTAATTTCTAATCTTGATCGTTTTTTTAATTTGGCAAGCATCCGGTCCTAAGTTCCGCTCTGAATGGGCAGTTGCTAAAGGGTGTTATGGATTGCATTGTTAAGAAAGCGAGAGGGAAGAGACATATGAAGAGAAAAGTGACAAGTGAAGTAACGACAAATCTTAGCTGGGATGGAGTGACCTAAATTCCGAATTCCTGGTCTCTGAGGATAAGCCATCGCGAGTGAGAACTCAGGAACTATCTTACTGGGAATAGTCGACGACAACCAAGAAGATGATCAGACACTTAGAGCCTGATATAAATGGGTTAAGACAGATTTCGTCCTGCAAGCTTTTCTCGATAACCCTGGAACAATGCCATCCTGAAGGGAGGCGAGCTGTTTAGCTGTAGCTCCAATGCGACCAAACAGTTCAAACGCAATACAAAAAGTCACTCCTAACACTGGAAAGAACGGGGGTTAAAATACAGTTTGACATTGACACGGTTATCGTCAAGATCTAAAACAACCACGTCCACCTACTGGATGATGTAGCAACAGAAGAAATTGACGATGAAGAGTACGTAATTGGACGATCCTTAGGTATGTACCTAAAGTTCAGACAATATACGGAGAAGGAGCTGATGATGATGATTCCACAATGAAGTAAGTGCAGAGGAGTAGGTGCCTCGATGGTCAAAATAAACCAGAACTATAGTAAAGCAGCACTGCTGCGCCAATTTCAGCAGGAGCCCAGCCCATGAAACCTTGTTCTTTCCTCAATATAGTGACGAAGACACGACAACTATTAGACTTGAAGTAGAAGAACGAAACTTCAGGCTATCATCAATATACCTAGCACGCTAGAAGCCAATACCAAACCGATCCTTGGTTAAGCTAGTGCAGGAGAACAGTGAACCTATGGTCATGTACGCCCACTACGTTACTTGGGGAAGCACAGACGCCAATGAAAGGGGTAAGTCACTTTTTGATTTCATTTTAAATTCGGGGCTAATTACAAACAATAGAAGGGAGGATCTAGACGTCACTCTGATCTCAGTAGAAGCCAAGACGGCGATAAGGAATTGGAGGCACCTTGGGAAGCACTCCTTTTCCGATCATCGGTCAAGGTAATAGGCAAAAGTTAGGGACACTTCTTCCGAAGGTCCTTCTGCCATAAACTTTTAAGAGCTGGTAAGCCAGCTCACTTTTATCAGTTGCAGAGGTCTGAAACCACCATAGTGGTACTCGGTGGTACTCGAAGGTCTGCATCTATTCAATTACAGCATGCTTTGGATATCAGCATGAGCTGGTTGTATGCTATATTGAATGGAGTCTTCAGCCTAAACTATATACCCAAATCATGGAGGGACTCGAAAATTATTATTATTCTTAATTACGGAAAGATGTCTCATAGTAAACCGAAGGATTTCAGCACCATTCCTGCTTATGGTAGCGGAAAAATTGATGGAGATTCAAATTAGGTCCAGTGTGGATCTTAATCTTTCGAAAAGCCCCCTCCCAATGTGAAACAACAACGGAAGCAGCTACAGACGGTCAAAGAATACATCCTAGTGGCTTTTCTGGATATTGAGGGTGCCTTCATTAATATAGAACCGACCGCAGTTCCTTCTGCCCTGACTTAGCTGGGCGTCTATTATCGGGTGATTTATTTTATACGCCAAAAAGCTCAGATGCAGGGTCGTAAGTTCTGAGATCGCGGGGATGTCGGCACTTAGGTATTTTAGCAGAAGTACCACACAGGGTCCCCTCACCTCTTCTATGGGTTTTAGCAGTGAACCAACTGCTGAGATACATGCAGGGTGATGGGACTGTTATGCAGAGCGGACTTAAGCAGATAGAAAAGTGAGCCATTTATTCTGAACTGAACATCAAATCACAGAACACTGAACTTGATCTCTTTGGGCTGAACAATACTTTTTGCGGATAGCGACGTTGCATTACAAACCTGGGGCACTTTCCTTCAATCATCATGGAAGAGTTTTAGAATATCGCTCTCCATTCGTGAAATAAGAGAGAGAGAGAGAGAGAGAGTTATTCATTAAAGGTATTTACTAACATAAAATAGCGAAGTCTCAATGCATGTAATGTGGCCAAGACAATATGGCTAGAATGGAAAGGAAGATGGTCACGTAACCTTATCGAGCTAAAAAGAAACGAGATATCTGCAGTTATAGATCTTCTTACAAGATATATTCTATTGGGCAGGCAAAGAGGGAGGTTGGGCGTACTATCTAACGATTTCTGAAGAAGTTTCGGACAAGAAGAAGAACCTGAAAACTTTAGGCACTTTCTCTGCGAAATCCCCGCAAGGGAAAATCTCTAGGGGTGGCAACCTTTGGAGACCTGAGCGAGATAGCGAAGATAATCTGCTGCGACTGCTCAGTTTTCCAAACTTCACACACTGGTTCGATTAGCGGGTGGGAGTCATTCGAATCCTTCGATTGGAGCTCAGGCAAGTTAATACCCAACAGCCAACTCAATACGTGAACCGGTAATCTTTTAGTTGGTCTGTTGTTCTGGATACCTCTATTATATACTTTTACCGTTTGTAAAGGCAAAGATCAGACAGACGTCTTCTTACATTACAATCACCCTATTACGCTGCCTTTCCAAATTATTTAAACAAATTCTGAGATATCTACTTATCTCCATCGCAACAAAGTGCTTATGTTTAAAGACCTTGGTAATCTACTTGTTAACCAACGCTTTATGCAACTCACCCCGAAATACCCGACTGCAGCGAAAAGATACCACCGCCCCTTAATGAGAGCGTCGTATTGTGAGAAGTGCTCTGAGTTAACTGGAGTTAACACTTTTTCAATTCATTGCAACAGTATTTAGTGTGTTTTATAAATGCTTCGATAGCACTAGCGGCAGCTTCATACCAAACCGAGGTTTTCAAAGCAGTGCATCCCAACTATATTCTCAGCTATTTAGTGGCTACTTGCCTCACTACAACCTAGATACAATTCGCATTTGTCATATCCAGAATATTGGACCAAATAAAAATACATATATAAAGCAATCAAGGTTACATTTATTAAATTTACCAACCGAAACAATTTTTAAAAGTAAATATTGAACAACTTTTATGGAAAATTTACTACTTTTAAACAAACATTTTTTTTTTAAGTAGAAATTTATGAAAATTATTTATCCACAATTATTTTTCGAGTTTCTGGTGCGTGACTTTTGGACACTTGAGAAGTGCAACTAAGCTTTACCACATTCTCTTCCACCAAGAATCGCTCTCATTACTGTTATTGTTTTCGGATGCGTTGGGAATTTCACCTGAGACTGGTGGGCGGTTTCCAGAAGGAGGTGCCAAAGATGAGTTGCCTTTTGGTGGTGCCAAAGATGAGCTGTCTTCTGGTGGTGCCAAAGATGAGTTGCCTCTTGGTGGTGGCAAAGATGAGTTGTCTTGTGGTGGTGCCAATGATGAGTTGTCTTCTGGTGGTGGTAGAGATGAGTTTCCACTTGGAGGTCCCCTAGTTGGTTTTCCTTGTGGAGGCGCTAAAGATGAGTTGCCTTGTGGAGGCGCTAAAGATGAGTTGGCTTGTGGAGGCGCTATAGATGAGTTGCCTTGTGGAGGCGCCAAAGATGAGTTGCCTTGTGGTGGTGGTCCAGATTGGTTTCCTTGTGGTGGCCCCTGTGGGTTGCGATCACTTCTGTCATCCCGAAGGATAGCAGCTGCCTATTATATTTAGAAAAAAACATTTGTATGAGTCTGCGTTCACTAGTAAGTGTTTAAGATAAGTTAATTACACTTAGTCCCACAATAAAAGAGATTATTAATAAATTCTTTAAAATTGCCATGATTATTTCTTTATTTCTTTCTTTCCTCTTCGAATGTCGAAGCACACTGTTGATTATGATTTTTGTTCGCCTTTTATATAGTCGAGAAAGAATATATTTAATTATGAGTCAGAAGTTTAAGGAAATAAAATCTACGATCTTTGGAGGGCTGATTTGATAAATTACTACGTCACCCACAATTTCTTTATAAAAGTAAACATCCGGTAAAAAATACCCACCCAAATAGGTAATTCCTAAAGTGTGTTGTGAAGTGGATTCGTTAATAAAGCGAGACGGTATTTGAGATTTATTCTTAAGATATAGAAAGAAGCTTCTCAAAAAATGGTATATATGAATAGTTTTATACTTTTCTGGAAGAAGAGAAATTTAAATGATCAAAAGAAAGAGATCAAGCAAAGAGATATCGGTTTGATGTAGTAAAGAGAGAATGGAGAGAATTTGTTTTCAGTTATATGCAATATGGAGTATCTTATACTGACTGGGAGCTTTTTGTGTTGAGTTGAGTTGATGATGCACCCAATGCACTAAAGACTATTAACTCACTGTCACTGTCTGGTTTTTGTATGCTATAACTACCTAAGCTTCCCTTGTTTACTCTGTCCACAAGTTTTAAGCGATCCATAAAAATGGTATTGGTTCTTTGATCAAAGATGCTCGTATTACCTCATTCATTTAAGTCCAGCATTTTTTGTGAGAAATAAGATTGTCAAAACAGAATTTAGAGGTCGAGTAATTGAAATTGGCCATTGGATGAGCTGCATTCAGTCTAAAAGCTCTTTTAAAGTTTTATGAGAAGATCTCAAATATTTTTAAGAAGTTCAAAAAATTTCAATTTCCGAATCCTAAAATTTGTGCGTTGAAATAAGCGTTATCGATCTACAAGACTGGTTAAAGCCCAAACTCGAAAGTAAAATACTTATATTTTAGTTTTTAATTTTATATCCCAATTTTGTTTTATACAAAATGAAAGGAATTGAAAATTATTACAACAACAGATGACATCGCTGATGTTGTTTCAGTCTATTTATTGGTTTGATCACTGCCAGTAAAAGTCTAATGAGAAGATTTTTCTTTGTTGTATAAAAAGTATTCAATTCGCCAAAACAAAAGGCCTTGAATTAAAGCTCTTTCAATTGAAGCGAAAAGGATTAAGGTTAACCTTTAACATAGAATCAAAATTTGGCCTTAAATATTGTTGGGGTAACACTTTTCGTGCTCTTAATCAGTTGTATTAAAAACGGCTATTTCAATGGTATACCTAGCAGTTTTTTTTTCATGGAAAGTATACAATAATGAAAAAGTGAAAGAAAAAATGAAAGGAACAATAAAATTGGTATTTTTTGCATTAATTTTTATTTTAAACTTTTTGTTACTTTAACCCTTAACGGCCACACCTCAGTTTCACCACTGAATTTGGCATTAGTCAGCCTAAACTTCATACGAATGTCGTTCCTAATACAAAAAGAACCTTAATATGTGTTTTTCTTGTCATGAATTCCATACATAAAAAATCTGCCATTTTTGAAAATATTGCTTAACCGTAATTGTAATTTTGTTTATTAATAATTTACTTAATTTTAACAAATTTTTTATATGAACTAAGGTATATTAAAAAAAACAGCTGACGTTTGGTGAACATTATTAACAGACTTTCAGTTTCAGATTAATGAGCCATGGCAGGCTTAACCAACTAATCAGCAAAACATTCATACTATAGTAGCTCTTTCTGTTGTAGAATAGTATAAGTGTTAATTAATTACACAGGCCTACAGAAGAGAAAAACTGTTAGGTAAACCATTTAAATAGCTGTTTTTAATACAACTGATAAAGAGACCAAAAAGTGTTACCCCAACAATATTTAAGGCCAAATTTTGATTCTATGTTAAAG
The DNA here is from genome assembly GCA_037013455.1 of Ceratitis rosa. Classification (NCBI taxonomy): domain Eukaryota; kingdom Metazoa; phylum Arthropoda; class Insecta; order Diptera; family Tephritidae; genus Ceratitis; species Ceratitis rosa. The sequence goes on along the minus strand of JAWMAG010000001.1, from coordinate 12,868,407 downwards.
GTTAACCTTAATCCTTTTCGCTTCAATTGAAAGAGCTTTAATTCAAGGCCTTTTGTTTTGGCGAATTGAATACTTTTTATACAACAAAGAAAAATGGTAGAAGTTACAGGTGTTTTGAAGATCACCATAGCTCCTCATTAGACCTTTACTGGTAGTGATCGAACCAACATCAGCGATGTCATCTGTTGTTGTAATATTTATTCAGCTCCTTTCAATTTGTATATCGAAAAACTGGGATATAAAATTAAAAACTGAAATATATGTATTTTACTATAGAGTTTGGGATTTAACCACCCTTGTAGATCGGTAACGGTAATTTCAACGTTTTCGAATTCGGAAATTGAGATTTTTTGGCAACCGGTATTTTTAAAATATCCATGATACCCGTTGGGTTATGTTTTTAATTGCCTCTTTGAACTTCTTAAAAATACTTGAGATCTTCTCTTTAAACTTTAAAAGAGCTTTTAGACTGAACGCAGCTCATCCAATTGGCAATTTCAAATACTCCACCTCCAAATTCTGTTTTGACAGTCTTTTTCCTCACAAAAATGCTGAACTTAAATGAATGAGGTAATACGAGCGTCTTTGATCAAAGAACCAATACCATTTTTATGGATGGCTTAAAACTTGTGGACAGAGCAGATTAGGGAAGCTGAGGTAGTTATAGCATACAAAAACCAGACAGTGACAGTGAGTTAATAGTCTTTAGTGCATTGGGTGCATCATCAACTCAACTCAACACAAAAAGCTCCCAGTCAGTATAAGATACTCCATATTGCATATAACTGAAAACAAATTCTCTCCATTCTCTCTTTACTACATCAAACCGATATCTCTTTGCTTGATCTCTTTCTTTTGATCATTTAAATTTCTCTTCTTCCAGAAAAGTATAAAACTATTCATATATACCATTTTTTGAGAAGCTTCTTTCTATATCTTAAGAATAAATCTCAAATACCGTCTCGCTTTATTAACGAATCCACTTCACAACACACTTTAGGAATTACCCATTTGGGTAGGTATTTTTACCGGATGTTTACTTTTATAAAGAAATTGTGGGTGGCGATAATAATTTATCAAATCAACACTCCAAAGATCGCAGATATATAGACTATATAAAAGGCGGACAAAAATCAAAATCAACAGTGTGCTTCGACATTCGAAGAGGAAAGAAAGAAAGAAAGAAATAATCATGGCAATTTTAAAGAATTTATTAATAATCTCTTTTATTGTGGGACTAACTGTAATTAACTCCTCTTAAACACTTACTTGTGAACGCAGACTTATATAAATGTTTTTTTTTTTTCTAAATATAATAGGCAGCTGCTATCCTTCGGGATGACAGAAGTGATCGCAACCCAGAGGGGCCACCACAAGGAAACCAATCTGGACCACCACCACAAGGCAACTCATCTTTGGCGCCTCCACAAGGCAACTCATCTTTGGCGCCTCCACAAGGCAACTCATCTTTGGCGCCTCCACAAGGAAAACCAACTAGGGGACCTCCAAGTGGAAACTCATCTCTACCACCACCAGAAGACAACTCATCATTGGCACCATCACAAGACAACTCATCTTTGCCACCACCAAGAGGCAACTCATCTTTGGCACCACCAGAAGACAGCTCATCTTTGGCACCACCAAAAGGCAACTCATCTTTGGCACCTCCTTCTGGAAACCGCCCACCAGTCTCAGGTGAAATTCCCAACGCATCCGAAAACAATAACAGTAATGAGAGCGATTCTTGGTGGAAGAGAATGTGGTAAAGCTTAGTTGCACTTCTCAAGTGTCCAAAAGTCACGCACCAGAAACTCGAAAAATAATTGTGGATAAATAATTTTCATAAATTTCTACTTAAAAAAAAAATGTTTGTTTAAAAGTAGTAAATTTTCTATAAAAGTTGTTCAATATTTACTTTTAAAAATTGTTTCGGTTGGTAAATTTAATAAATATAACTTTGATTGCTTTATATATGTATTTTTATTTGGTCCAATATTCTGGATATGACAAATGCGAATTGTATCTAGGTTGTAGTGAGCCAAGTAGAAACTAAATAGCTGAGAATACAGTTGGGATGCACTGCTTTGAAAACCTCGGTTTGGTATGAAGCTGCCGCTTGTGCTATCGAAGCATTTATAAAACACACTAAATACTGTTGCAATGAATTGAAAAAGTGTTAACTCCAGTTAACTCAGAGCACTTCTCACAATACGACGCTCTCATTAAGGGGCGGTGATATCTTTTCGCTGCAGTCGGGTATTTCGGGGTGAGTTGCACAAAGCGTTGGTTAACAAGTAGAATACGAAGGTCTTTAAACATAAGCACTTTGTTGCGATGGAGATAAGTAGATATCTCAGAATTTGTTCAAATAATTTTGAAAGACAGCGTAATAGGGTGATTGTAATGTAAGAAGACGTCTGTCTGATCTTTACCTTTACAAACGGTAAGAGTATATAATATTGGTATCCAGAACAACAGACCAACTAACAGATTACCGGTTCACGGATTGAGTTGGCTGTTGGGTATTAACTTGTTTGAGCTCCAAACGGAGGATTCGAATGACTCCCACCCGCTAATCGAACCAGTGTGTGAAGTTTGGAAAACTGAGCATTCGCAACAGCTTGGCTTCGCTACCTCGCTCAGGTCTCCAAGGGTTGCTGCCCCTAGAGATTTTCACTTGCGGGGATTTCGCAAAGAAAGTGCTTAAAGTTTTCAGGTTCTTCTTCTTGTCCGAAACTTTTTCAGAAATCGTTAGATAGTACGCCCAACCTCTCTATGCCCAATAGTAGCTTTACAGACTTAAGGTTTTCGCACGCTACAATTTTTATGTTTCCCTGGAACCAGCCCGCCTCCCTTCAGGATGGCATTGTTCCAGGGTTATTGAGAAATACTTGCAGGGCGAAATCTGCCTTAACCCACTTCTATCAGGCTCTAAGTGTCTGACCATCTTCTTGGCTGTCATCGACTATTCCCAGGAAGATGCCTTCTTTCAGCAAAAGATAGCTCCTGAGTTCTCACTCGCGATGGCTTATCCTCAGAGACTAGGAATTCGGAATTTAAGTCACTCTATCCCAGCTGGGATTTGTCGTTACCTTTTCTCTTCATATGTCTCTTCCCTCTCGCTTTCTTAACAATGCAATCCATAACACCCTTTAGTAACTGCCCATTCAGTGCGGAACTTAGGACCGGATGTTTGCCAAATTAAAAAAACGATCCAGATTAGATATTACCTGACATTTTTAGCATAATAAAAGTTTCAACTTCCGACTGTTTTGCTCAAAATTTAATCTTATCAAAATATCCACCTGACTTTTCGGAAATAAATTAAGTTTTGCATGTACGTGATGGTAGTAACTTATCAACTCAGTACTTGATAGCTCGCAGATATTGATTTATTGAACTATTCACAATATTCTTTCTCAACTATATAAAAGAAGACCTAAAATTTAAGCTATCAGTGCGCTTCACTATTCGCAAATAAAAGAACGAACGAGTGATCATGAGAATTATAAGGAGTTTATTAATCATCTCCTTGATTTTGGGGCTAACTGTAAGCACCTTCTCTCACCCACATAATAGTGGACGTATGCTCATACAATACTTTTTCTAATTTCGATAGGCAGCTGCAGCCGTACGAGAAGACACACGTAAACTAAATTTAAAGTGGTCACCATTGAATTCACCCGAAAAGAACACAACTTGGGCTCCTCCACAATGGAACACAACTTGGGCTCCTCCACAATGGAACACAACTTTAACACCTCCACAAGGTAATGGTACCTGGGCACCACCGAAATGGAACACAACTTGGGCTACTCCACAATGGAACAGCACCTGGGCACCGCCACTATTTATTTAGTACTCCAAGTACTAATTTATTTTTCTTTTAAGAATAAATTGTTGGGCTTCAATTAACACACAGTGGACTTTTAATTTCAATTAAAAATACATCGCCCTAACAGAATTGGATTAAGTCTTTTGAAAGTAGTGTAACATTTATTCAGCGGCGGAAGCATAATTATTATTTCCCTCCTCCCAAGTTACGGAATATTCTTATCGCTGTTCCCTACCACTTTCCTTTTTAAAGTCCACTTCAAGTGGACGCCAATAAAAACATAGCAAAAGGTATCATAAATTGAAAGCAGTTCCGATTCTTATCGACAACACGCCACAATAAATGCAGCAAACCCTTAAGTCTTCAAACAATTTAATTTATTTTGGTTATATTTCTGTGGTTATCAGAAAATTATTATTATCAATGAGAGTATTTAAGTATTTTGATAGGAAAGGCAGTGAAAGTTAAAATGTATCTTTTTATATATATTAGGTCAAGTAAAAAGTTCCTTCGGTTTTTATCTAAGAGATGGCGTTATTGTCCATAGTATTGGTGTTACGTGTCGCATCATGTCATACTATACGGCGCTGATAACGTGCTTATTCGCGCTAAAAGTTTGTCTTTGACAGTTTTTCGATTGATTGACTCAGTACGTTGTGAGCGCTCATCAAAGATGGACACCAGCAAATATATATTCGCTATATTTTACAATTTTTCTTCGATAAAGGCGGAAAAGCAGCCAAAGCGGCTGAAAAAATTAATTTAATTTATGGGTTCGATACTGTAAACGAACGTGTAGCACAATAATGGTTTGCTAGGTTCCGTTCCGGTAATTTCGATGTCAAAGATGCACCACGCGTCGGGAGACCTGTCGTCGAATATTGCGATAAAATCATGGAAATAATGGAAACAGATCATCATGTGAGCACTTATTTAATTGCTGAGGAACTAAAGATAAGCCAGAAAACCGTTTGGAACCATTTGCATAAAAAAACCCGAGTGAACTTTTTACTTTACCAAATATTGAGGTTCTTGAGAGCTTGACTAGAGACTTTGAAACATTGTATTACTTTTTATTAATTCTTTTTGTTTGTTTATGTGACTAATTTAATACTTAATAATGAAATATTCAAAATAAAAAAAAAATTTACTGCATCTTCCAATCGGATCAAAGGTAACTTTTTGCAGGTTTTCTAGGCCTGGCTCATTCTCAATTTTGAGCACGCTTTCGATAGCGTTTACAAGAGGTTGAAGCCTGTTCATTTTCAACTACTTTTTCTAAAACATCTTCATCAAGCCAACTCTGCTACGGCTGTCACTCCCGTCCGACATACCTATATTGCTTTGAGTCCGTGTTAGACTGTACTGCATGATCAGACACACTTGCCTCAGTTTGATCCAGTAGTAGTAGTTGTACATCTGAATAAAATGACCAATTCACTAATAATTTTCAATATATATAGAACTAAGTATATATGTGTGTGCACGTGTTATCCTACAACGAACATACACAAAATGTATTTCACGAATTATCCATATTTCACGAACTATATTCCATCAAAACTAGGCTTATTATAAATATTATTTTAATATGAGACACTTACCTCTATTTACTTAGTTCACACTGCAATAACTCGATTCGATGGAAAAAAAACGCAATCGAATTATGGTCATGAAACAACCGGAGCGGCCAGAGTAGGGTGGGCCACCATGCCATTTCACCTTTTTCACTTAACCAGCCAGGGCACATCTTACACTTGTCGACTACCAACAAATGTCGTTTATTGTACTGATTTCGAATGTTCAATACCTACCTCTAATTTTATTTCTCCGGAGCCTGGGGTAAATAATTACCCCCGGTGGCCGCTAAGGATTAAAAATCGTATTGCACTTTTCATGTGCATTAACCAATCCCATGTAATTTTATTTTCACATGAGCGAAAAAGTCGTATTTCGAAATTCTAAGGAATGAAATTTTATATTCGAGTTTAGATTATGCAATTGTAAACATCGCAAACTGTCATTCATGTTTTTGTTTCTTTCTTATAGCGTATAAGCCCCCAGTTACTTAGCGCAACCTAATTTAAACTAGATACCTGCTAAAATGCAAACTTATGGAACATTTAAAAAAACACACCCATTCAAATTATTTATGATTTAATTTATTAAAATTTTTAACAGAAACAATTTTCAAACGTAAATAATAAAAATTGTCATACAAAATTAAATATCCTAAACACAATTTCTCTTTGAATTAAAATTTTTTTATATTTTTTTTTCACATTTACTTCATTCCATTTTAAATTTCAGGTTACTGGGTTGAGTTACTTGAGAACGGTTAAAAGATGCTTCCAAGCTTATGCCAAATCTTCTTCCACCAGGGCACATTTTCAGCACTGACATTGCTTTCTGTTGGGTTGGAAATTGCAATAGATATTGTTGTATTACTTGGAAGGAGTGTGCTGTTTGCCGGAGGTGAGGTAGTGTTCCATTGTGGAGTCCAAGTTGAGTTGATTTGAAGAGGAAGCAAAGTGCTATTCCATTGTGGTGGGGCTCTAGTAATGCGTTTGTTGTGGCGTGTTGTCCATAAGAATTGGAACTGCTTTCAATTTATGATACCTTTTGCTTTGTTTTTATTGGAGTCCACTTGATGTGGGCTTTAATAAGGAAAGTGGTAGGGGAGTGTTAATGCAGACTGAGGCTCCCTACATAATTTATTCTTTCGCCTCTGAATAAATGTTACACTACTTTCAAAAGATCTAATCCAATTCTGTTAGGGCGATATATTTTTAATTAAATAAAATTAAAAGTCCGCTGTGTGTTCATTGAAGCTCAACAATTTATTCTTAAAAGAAACAAAAATAAGTACTTGGAGTACTAAATAAATTGTGGCGGTGCCCAGGTGCTGTTCCATTGTGGAGTAGCCCAAGTTGTGTTCCATTGTGGAGAAGCCCAAGTTGAGTTCCATTGTGGAGGAGCCCAAGTTGTGTTCCATTGTGGAGGAGCCCAAGTTGTGTTCCATTGTGGAGGAGCCCAAGTTGTGTTCCAATTCGGTGGTGACCAGGTACCATTACCTTGAGGAGGAGCCCAAGTTGTGTTCCATTGTGGAGGAGCCCAAGTTGTGTTCCATTGTGGTGGAGCCCAAGTTGTGTTCAATTTTGAAGGAGCCCAAAATGTCTTCCATTGTGGAGTAGCCCAAGTTGTGTTCCATTTCGGTGGTGCCCAGGTACCATTACCTTGTGGAGGTGTTAAAGTTGTGTTCCATCTTGGAGGAGCCCAAGTTGTGTTCCATTGTGGAGGAGCCCAAGTTGTGTTCCAATTCGGTGGTGACCAGGTACCATTACCTTGAGGAGGAGCCCAAGTTGTGTTCCATTGTGGAGGAGCCCAAGTTGTGTTCCATTGTGGTGGAGCCCAAGTTGTGTTCAATTTTGAAGGAGCCCAAAATGTCTTCCATTGTGGAGTAGCCCAAGTTGTGTTCCATTTCGGTGGTGCCCAGGTACCATTACCTTGTGGAGGTGTTAAAGTTGTGTTCCATCTTGGAGGAGCCCAAGTTGTGTTCCATTGTGGAGGAGCCCAAGTTGTGTTCCAATTCGGTGGTGACCAGGTACCATTACCTTGAGGAGGAGCCCAAGTTGTGTTCCATTGTGGAGGAGCCCAAGTTGTGTTCCATTGTGGTGGAGCCCAAGTTGTGTTCAATTTTGAAGGAGCCCAAAATGTCTTCCATTGTGGAGTAGCCCAAGTTGTGTTCCATTTCGGTGGTGCCCAGGTACCATTACCTTGTGGAGGTGTTAAAGTTGTGTTCCATTGTGGAGGAGCCCAAGTTGTGTTCAATTTTGAAGGAGCCCCAAATGTCTTCCATTGTGGAGTAGCCCAAGTTGTGTTCCATTGTGGAGGAGCCCAAGTTGTGTTCCATTGTGGAGGAGCCCAAGTTGTGTTCCAATTCGGTGGTGACCAGGTACCATTACCTTGAGGAGGAGCCCAAGTTGTGTTCCATTGTGGAGGAGCCCAAGTTGTGTTCCATTGTGGTGGAGCCCAAGTTGTGTTCAATTTTGAAGGAGCCCAAAATGTCTTCCATTGTGGAGTAGCCCAAGTTGTGTTCCATTTCGGTGGTGCCCAGGTACCATTACCTTGTGGAGGTGTTAAAGTTGTGTTCCATCTTGGAGGAGCCCAAGTTGTGTTCCATTGTGGAGGAGCCCAAGTTGTGTTCCAATTCGGTGGTGACCAGGTACCATTACCTTGAGGAGGAGCCCAAGTTGTGTTCCATTGTGGAGGAGCCCAAGTTGTGTTCCATTGTGGTGGAGCCCAAGTTGTGTTCAATTTTGAAGGAGCCCAAAATGTCTTCCATTGTGGAGTAGCCCAAGTTGTGTTCCATTTCGGTGGTGCCCAGGTACCATTACCTTGTGGAGGTGTTAAAGTTGTGTTCCATTGTGGAGGAGCCCAAGTTGTGTTCCATTGTGGAGGAGCCCAAGTTGTGTTCTTTTCGGGTGAATTCAATGGTGACCACTTTAGAGTTAGCTTACGTGTGTCTTCCCGTACGGCTGCAGCTGCCTATCGAAATTAGAAAAATCATTGTATCAGCATACGTCCACTATTAGTGGGTGAGAGAACGTGCTTACAGTTAGTCCCAAAATCAAGGAGATGATTAATAAACTCCTTATAATTCCCATGATCACTCGTTCGTTCTTTTCTTTGCGAATAGTGAAGCACACTGATAGCTTAAATTTTAGGTCTTCTTTTATATAGTTGAGAAACAATGTTATGAATAGTTCAATAAATCAATATCTGCGAGCTGTCGAGTACTGAGTTGATAAGTTACTACCATCACGTACGTGCAAAACTTAATTTATTTCCGAAAAGTCAGGTGGATATTTTGATAAGATTAAATTTTGAGCAAAACAGTCGGAAGTGGAAAGTTTTATTATGCTAAATAATGTCAGGTAATTTCTAATCTGGATCGTTTTTTTAATTTGGCAAACATCCGGTCCTAAGTTCCGCACTGAATGGGCGGTTGCTAAAGGGTGTTATGGATTGTATTTTTAAGAAAGCGAGAGGGAAGTGAAACTTGAAAAGGAAAGTGTTAAACAAAAGAACGACAAATCCCAGCTGGGATAGAGTGACCTAAGTTCCGAGTTCCTGGTCCCTGAGGATAAGCCAACGCGAGTGAGAACTCAGGAACCATCTTTTGCTGAAAGAAGGCATCTTCCTGGGAACAGTCGACGACAGCCAAGAAGATGGTCAGACACTTAGAGCCTGATAGAAGTGGGTTAAGGCAGATTTCGTCCTGCAAGTTTTTCTCAATAACCCTGGAACAATGCCATCCTGAAGGAAGGCGGGCTGGTTCCAGGGAAACATACAATTGTGGCGTGCGAAAACTTTAAGTCTGTAACGCTTTATAAGAAAGCAAGAAGGCAGTCTTGAGCATTTTTAAGGATCTGCCATTTAGACCGAGTGGCAAAGTCTTCTTCCGAAGGAGCTGGACATCATATAAATGATTAGGTTTCTCAATGCAGAACTGTCCACTACCATTTGGAAAGTGACAAAGGTGGAGCCTAGCTCCAATGCGACCAAACAGTTCAAACGCAATACAAAAAGTCACTCCTAACACTGGAAAGAACGGGGGTTAAAATACAGTTTGACATTGACACGGTTATCGTCAAGATCTAAAACAACCACGTCCACCTACTGGATGATGTAGCGACAGAAGGAATTGACGATGAAGAGGACGTCATTGGACGATCCTTAGGTATGTACCTCACGTTCAGACAACATACAGGGAACAAGCTGTTGTGGAAAGGTTCAGAAAATTCCACAATGAAGGAGGTGCAGGGGAGTAGGTGCCTCGATGGTCAAAATAAACCAGAACCATAGTAAAGCAGCACTGCTACGCTAAATATCATCAGGAGCCCAGCCCATGAAATTCATCGAGAATATATTGGTAAGTAATGCTATAAATTGCAAGCCAAGGACCTGCATTCTTGCTTACTCAAACCTAAAAATCTTGTTTTTTCCTCAATATAGTGACGAAGACTATTAGACTTGAAGTAGAAGAACGAAACTTCAGGCTATCATCAATATACCTAGCACGCGAGAAGCCAATACCAAACCGATCCGTGGTTAAGCTGATGCAGGAGAACAGTGAACCTATGGTCATGTATGCCCACTACGTTACTTGGGGAAGCACAGACGCCAATGAAAGAGGTAAGTCACCTTTTGATTTCATTTTAAATTCGGGGCTCATTACAAACAATAGAAGGGAGGATCTAGACGTCAATCTGATCTCAGTAGAAACCGAGACGGCGACAAGGAATTGGGGGCACCTTGGGAAGCACTACTTTTCCGATCATCGGTCAAGGTAATAGGCAAAAGTTAGGGACACTTCTTCCGAAGGTCCTTGTGCCATAAACTTTTAGAAAAACATTAGAACTGGAGGAGCTGGTAAGCCAGCTCACTTTTATCAGTTCCAGAGGTCTGAAACCACCATAGTGGTACTCGGTGATACTCGAAGGTCTGCATCTATTCAATTACAGCCGGTTTTGGATGTCAGCGCGAGCTGGTTGTATGTTATATTGAAAGGAGTCTTCAGTCTAAACTACACACCCAAATCATGGAGGGAATCGAAAATTATGATTATTCTTAATTACGGACAGGTGTCTCATAACAAATCGAAGGATGTCAGCACCATAAATCTGAGATCCTTCCTTCTTATGGCAGCGGAACAATTGACGGAGATTCACATTAGGTCTAGTATGGATCACAATCTCTCGGAAAACCCCCTCCCAATATGAAATATCACCGGAAGCAGCATCACAGACGGTCAAAGAATACATCCTAGTGGCTTTCCTGGTTATTGAGGGTGCCTTCATTAATATATAATCGACTGCAGTTTCTTCTGCCCTGACTTGGCTGGGCGTCGATTCTCGGGTGATTTATTTTATACGGCAAAAAGCTAAGATGTAGGGTCGTAAGTTCTGAGATCGCGGGGATGTCGGCACTTAGGTATTTTAGCAGAAGTACCACACAGGGTCCCCTCACCTCTTCTATGGGTTTTAGCAGTGAACCAACTGCTGAGATACATGCAGGGTGATGGGACTGTTATGCAGAGCGGACTTAAGCAGATAGAAAAGTGAGCCATTTATTCTGAACTGAACATCAAATCACAGAACACTGAACTTGATCTCTTTGGGCTGAACAATACTTTTTGCGGATAGCGACGTTGCATTACAAACCTGGGGCACTTTCCTTCCATCATCATGGAAGAGTTTTAGAATATCGCTTTCCATTCGTGAAATAAGAGATAGAGAGAGAGAGTTATTCATTAAAGGTATTTACTAACATAAAATAGCGAAGTCTCAATGCATGTAATGTGGCCAAGACAATATGGCTAGAATGGAAAGAAAGATGGTCACGTAACCTTATCGAGCTAAAAAGAAACGAGATATCTGCAGTTATAGATCTTCTTACAAGATATATTCTATTGGGCAGGCAAAGAGGGAGGTTGGGCGTACTATCTAACGATTTCTGAAGAAGTTTCGGACAAGAAGAAGAACCTGAAAACTTTAGGCACTTTCTCTGCGAAATCCCCGCAAGGGAAAATCTCTAGGGGTGGCAACCTTTGGAGACCTGAGCGAGATAGCGAAGATAATCTGCTGCGACTGCTCAGTTTTCCAAACTTCACACACTGGTTCGATTAGCGGGTGGGAGTCATTCGAATCCTTCGATTGGAGCTCAGGCAAGTTAATACCCAACAGCCAACTCAATACGTGAACCGGTAATCTTTTAGTTGGTCTGTTGTTCTGGATACCTCTATTATATACTTTTACCGTTTGTAAAGGCAAAGATCAGACAGACGTCTTCTTACATTACAATCACCCTATTACGCTGCCTTTCCAAATTATTTAAACAAATTCTGAGATATCTACTTATCTCCATCGCAGCAAAGTGCTTATGTTTAAAGACCTTGGTAATCTACTTGTTAACCAACGCTTTGTGCAACTCACCCCGAAATACCCGACTGCAGCGAAAAGATATCACCGCCCCTTAATGAGAGCGTCGTAGTGCGAGAAGTGCTCTGAGTTAACTGGAGTTAACACTTTTCCAATTCATTACAACAGTATTTAGTGTGTTTTATAAATGCTTCGATGTTGCCTACACTAGCCGCAGCTTCATACCAAACCGAGGTTTTCAAAGCAGTGCATCCCAACTGTATTCTCAGCTATTTAGTTTCTACTTGGCTCACTACAACCTAGATACAATTCGCATTTGTCATATCCAGAATATTGGACCAAATAAAAATACATATATAAAGCAATCAAAGTTATATTTATTAAATTTACCAACCGAAACAATTTTTAAAAGTAAATATTGAACAACTTTTATAGAAAATTTACTACTTTTAAACAAACATTTTTTTTTTAAGTAGAAATTTATGAAAATTATTTATCCAGAATTATTTTTCGAGTTTCTGGCGTGTTACTTTTGGACACTTGAGAAGTGCAACTAAGCTTTACCACATTCTCTTCCACCAAGACTCGTTCTCATTACTGTTATTGTTTTCGGATGCGTTGGGAATTTCACCTGAGACTGGTGGGCGGTTTCCAGAAGGAGGTGCCAAAGATGAGTTGCCTTTTGGTGGTGCCAAAGATGAGCTGTCTTCTGGTGGTGCCAAAGATGAGTTGCCTCTTGGTGGTGGTAAAGATGAGTTGTCTTGTGGTGGTGCCAATGATGAGTTGTCTTCTGGTGGTGGTAGAGATGAGTTTCCACTTGGAGGTCCCCTAGTTGGTTTTCCTTGTGGAGGCGCCAAAGATGAGTTGCCTTGTGGAGGCGCCAAAGATGAGTTGCCTTGTGGTGGTGGTCCAGATTGGTTTCCTTGTGGTGGCCCCTGTGGGTTGCGATCACTTCTGTCATCCCGAAGGATAGCAGCTGCCTATTATATTTAGAAAAAAAAAAAACATTTATATAAGTCTGCGTTCACAAGTAAGTGTTTAAGAGGAGTTAATTACAGTTAGTCCCACAATAAAAGAGATTATTAATAAATTCTTTAAAATTGCCATGATTATTTCTTTCTTTCTTTCCTTCCTCTTCGAATGTCGAAGCACACTGTTGATTTTGATTTTTGTCCGCCTTTTATATAGTCTATATATCTGCGATCTTTGGAGTGTTGGTTTGATAAATTATTATCGCCACCCACAATTTCTTTATAAAAGTAAACATCCGGTAAAAAATACTCACCCAAATGGGTAATTCCTAAAGTGTGTTGTGAAGTGGATTCGTTAATAAAGCGAGACGGTATTTGAGATTTATTCTTAAGATATAGAAAGAAGCTTCTCAAAAAATGGTATATATGAATAGTTTTATACTTTTCTGGAAGAAGAGAAATTTAAATGATCAAAAGAAAGAGATCAAGCAAAGAGATATCGGTTTGATGTAGTAAAGAGAGAATGGAGAGAATTTGTTTTCAGTTATATGCAATATGGAGTATCTTATACTGACTGGGAGCTTTTTGTGTTGAGTTGAGTTGATGATGCACCCAATGCACTAAAGACTATTAACTCACTGTCACTGTCTGGTTTTTGTATGCTATAACTACCTAAGCTTCCCTTGTTTACTCTGTCCACAAGTTTTAAGCGATCCATAAAAATGGTATTGGTTCTTTGATCAAAGATGCTCGTATTACCTCATTCATTTAAGTCCAGCATTTTTTGTGAGAAATAAGATTGTCAAAACAGAATTTAGAGGTCGAGTAATTGAAATTGGCCATTGGATGAGCTGCATTCAGTCTAAAAGCTCTTTTAAAGTTTTATGAGAAGATCTCAAATATTTTTAAGAAGTTCAAAAAATTTCAATTTCCGAATCCTAAAATTTGTGCGTTGAAATAAGCGTTATCGATCTACAAGACTGGTTAAAGCCAAAACTCGAAAGTAAAATACTTATATTTTAGTTTTTAATTTTATATCCCAATTTTGTTTTATACAAAATGAAAGGAATTGAAAATTATTACAACAACAGATGACATCGCTGATGTTGTTTCAGTCTATTTATTGGTTTGATCACTGCCAGTAAAAGTCTAATGAGAAGATTTTTCTTTGTTGTATAAAAAGTATTCAATTCGCCAAAACAAAAGGCCTTGAATTAAAGCTCTTTCAATTGAAGCGAAAAGGATTAAGGTTAACCTTTAACATAGAATCAAAATTTGGCCTTAAATATTGTTGGGGTAACACTTTTCGTGCTCTTAATCAGTTGTATTAAAAACGGCTATTTCAATGGTATACCTAGCAGTTTTTTTTTCATGGAAAGTATACAATAATGAAAAAGTGAAAGAAAAAATGAAAGGAACAATAAAATTGGTATTTTTTGCATTAATTTTTATTTTAAACTTTTTGTTACTTTAACCCTTAACGGCCACACCTCAGTTTCACCACTGAATTTGGCATTAGTCAGCCTAAACTTCATACGAATGTCGTTCCTAATACAAAAAGAACCTTAATATGTGTTTTTCTTGTCATGAATTCCATACATAAAAAATCTGCCATTTTTGAAAATATTGCTTAACCGTAATTGTAATTTTGTTTATTAATAATTTACTTAATTTTAACAAATTTTTTATATGAACTAAGGTATATTAAAAAAAACAGCTGACGTTTGGTGAACATTATTAACAGACTTTCAGTTTCAGATTAATGAGCCATGGCAGGCTTAACCAACTAATCAGCAAAACATTCATACTATAGTAGCTCTTTCTGTTGTAGAATAGTATAAGTGTTAATTAATTACACAGGCCTACAGAAGAGAAAAACTGCTAGGTATACCATTGAAATAGCCGTTTTTAATATAACTGATAAAGAGACCAAAAAGTGTTACCCCAACAATAATTAAGGCCAAATTTTGATTCTATGTTAAAGGTTAACCTTAATCCTTTTCGCTTTAAGTGAAAGAGCTTTAATTAAAGACCTTTTGCTTTGGCGAATTGAATATTTTTTATACAATAAAGAAAAATGGTAGAAGTTACAGGTGTTTTGAAGATCACCATAGCTCCTCATTAGACCTTTACTGGTAGTGATCGAACCAACATCAGCGATGTCATCTGTTGTTGTAATATTTATTCAGCTCCTTTCAATTTGTATATCGAAAAACTGGGATATAAAATTAAAAACTGAAATATATGTATTTTACTATAGAGTTTGGGATTTAACCACCCTTGTAGATCGGTAACGGTAATTTCAACGTTTTCGAATTCGGAAATTGAGATTTTTTGGCAACCGGTATTTTTAAAATATCCATGATACCCGTTGGGTTATGTTTTTAATTGCCTCTTTGAACTTCTTAAAAATACTTGAGATCTTCTCTTTAAACTTTAAAAGAGCTTTTAGACTGAACGCAGCTCATCCAATTGGCAATTTCAAATACTCCACCTCCAAATTCTGTTTTGACAGTCTTTTTCCTCACAAAAATGCTGAACTTAAATGAATGAGGTAATACGAGCGTCTTTGATCAAAGAACCAATACCATTTTTATGGATGGCTTAAAACTTGTGGACAGAGCAGATTAGGGAAGCTGAGGTAGTTATAGCATACAAAAACCAGACAGTGACAGTGAGTTAATAGTCTTTAGTGCACTGGGTGCATCATCAACTAAACTCAACTTAACACAAAAAGCTTTCAGTCAGTATAAGATACTCCATATTCCACATGATTGAAAACAAATTCTCTCCATTCTTTCTTTACTACATCAAACCGATATCTCTTTGCTTGATCTCTTTCTTTCGATCACTTAAATTTCTCTTCTTCCAGAAAAGTATAAAACCATTCATATATACCATATTTTTAGAAGCTTCTTTCTATATCTTAAGAATAAATCTCAAATACCGTCTCGCTTTATTAACGAATCCACTTCACAACACACTTTAGGAATTACCCATTTGGGTGGGTATTTTTTACCGGATGTTTACTTTTATAAAGAAATTGTGGGTGGCGATAATAATTTATCAAATCAACACTACAAAGATCGCAGATATTTTTTCCTTAAGCTTCTGACTCATAATTAAATATATTCTTTCTCGACTATATAAAAGGCGAACAAAAATCAAAATCAACAGTGTGCTTCGACATTCGAAGAGGGAAGAAAGAAAGAAATAATCATGGCAATTTTGAAGAATTTATTAATAATCTCTTTTATTGTGGGACTAAGTGTAATTAACTTCTTTTAAACACTTACTTGTGAACACAGACTTATATGAATGTTTTTTTTTTTTTCTAAATATAATAGGCAGCTGCTATCCTTCGGGATGATAGACATGACCGCAACCCAAAGGGGCCAGCACATGGAAACCCATCTGGACCATCACAAGGAAACCCTTCTGGACCACCACAAGGAAACCCTTCTGGACCATCACAAGGAAAGCCATCTGGACCACCACAAGGAAACCCTTCTGGACCACCACAAGGAAAGCCATCTGGACCATCTCAAGGAAACCCATCTGGACCATCTCAAGGAAACCCATCTGGACCACCACATCAAGGAAACCCATCTGGACCACCACATCAAGGTCACCCATCTGGACCACCACCACAAGGAACTTTGGCTCCTCCACAAGGAAAACCAACTAGGGGACCTCCACCAGAAGAGGACTCATCTTTGCCACCACCGGAAGAGGACTCATCTTTAGCACCACCACAAGGAAACCCATCTGGACCACCACCACAAGGAACTTTGGCTCCTCCACAAGGAAAACCAACTAGGGGACCCCCACCAGAAGAGGACTCATCTTTGCCACCACCAGAAGAGGACTCATCTTTGGCACCACCTGAAGACAACTCATCTTTGGCACCTCCTTCTGAAAATCCCCCACTAATCTCAGATGAAATTTCCTACGCATTAGAAAACAATTACAGTAATGAAAATGATTCTTGGTGAAAGAGAATATGGTAAAGCTTGGTTGCTTAATTGTTTATAAGTAATTTTCATAAATTTCAACTTAAAAAAAAATGTTTGTTTAAAAGTAGTAAATTTTCCTTAATAATGGTTCAATATTCATTTTTAAAAATTGTTTCGGTTCATAAATTTATTTATTTTATTTTATTTTATTTTATTTTATTTTAGGAAAGAAAAATAATTATACAATAATTATCTCACTTAAGAACTAAAGCACTGGCTGCTATGGCCTTCGGCTTTACATACAATCATACCATATATGGTATACTAAATATTTAAGGGGGAAAAGCATGGACACCCATGGAAAAATTGATAACGAGATATCAGTCTTCCCAAGAGTATGGTTATACCTACATGCATGCGTACATTTGAAAAGTGTATGAGACGTGTTAAGATGAACTCTAATTCTGAAACTATCAGTTTACAGTCTAAGAAAAACTTATGAATAAGGTTAATGCTTTTTTTATCTGTCTTCTTAAGGAGTTCCGAGGGTTTTTTTTTGCATTTGAATGAGGTATTTCTAATTACATTTAATTCCACGCAGTCATCCACGCAGAATATGTGAAACAGTTAATTGATTCGAACCACAAAATGTGCAAGGCAGTTTAGGCGTTCCCTTAAGGAGATAAGAGTGTGTGAAAACAGTGTGGCCAATACTTAGTCGAACAAAGGTTCTTATTTTGTTATTCGAAAATGATGAAGGATACAGAGGCTTAGTACCGTCAAAATTAATATTTTTATAATGGTGTTGGTAGCCAATCCATTTGGAAGAGAACCAAGATGTGATTGATAACAATTTTTTTATGTTTTTTTCGATGAAATAGTCGAACAGATGTATTGGTTCAGAACAGCCGACCTTTGCTCTTTGATTAGCATATTCGTTTCCTTGGATACGAACATATCCAGGTACCCAATTTTTTTTTTTTTTAATGTTAATTCTGCCAGAGTATCTCTCTGATACTGTAGATGATGTAGGAATCATTGGTGTTGTTAAATATAGCTTCAATAGTAAACTTGCTGTCGGAGCATATAACATACTTTTTAACATTAGTGGAAGCAAAACGAACCGCTTCTTGTAATGTAGCTGATTAGGCTGTATACACCGAGCAGTAAATTGGCAGAGCGCCGACGGTAATAGTATTACCTAGTTGGTGCTGGTATCGTATCTGGAGCCATTAGTAAACAGGAACTCCCAATCCATCCTTAAAGGCTCGGTTGCTTTCAGAAATAAATGTCTATATACACATGGTATTGTCTTTTGGATGCTTGAATAAATCGCTTACGTATGAGAACGGAGTCTGGCAAGTGGGAATGAGGATGTGTTATGATTTTTTTTAGTGTTGGGAGGGCAGATCCATGTGGGATTCCATTGAAGAGATGAAAAATATTCGAATGTCGGTTATTGACGTGAACAAAGAACATTCTATTGCTAAGGAAAGATTTAATGACATTAAAGATCTTTGATCCTATCTTCCAACGTTTAAGTTCTGAGAGAATGACATGACAGCCGATTCTATCATAAGCTTTTTCAAAATCTAAACTGAGAACTGAAACATGGTTTCTGGATGAAAGAGCCATAGAAGTACACTTATAATGTTCAAAAATTAAGAGAGTGGCTAATACATTTAAACCGTTTTGAAATGCGAACTGATGAGTGTTATTTAAACTGTTATTATCGGAATACCAGCTTAAAAGGCGGGAAATGATTTTTTTAAATACACCTTAGATAAACGGAAGAGGAGGGAAATGGGTCTACAATTAGCAATGGAAGAACTATTTTTACTTGGTTTGAGAATCGGCTTTTTAGAAGGCCGTGAATGTTCCACTGAAGTACATTCATGGCAGAAAGTTTTGAGTATCCATGGATGGATTGTGAGGAGAGATGAAGAAGAATTGAGGAAATTAGACAAATCTGCAGGACAAAGTCAGATGGAATGAACTGAAGTTGTGAAATGAAGTCACTGACAGACAGCAATTTGTACACACTGTGCGAGAGCATGGAGTAGGGGAATGAGGTGGAAGGGAGCAATTGTCGCATGCTGGAGTTTTGTCGCATCGTTTGTATGTATGACCAAGTAACTGGCAGCTTTTACATTTCATTGGGCTTGGATAATACGGTCGCACTTTTGTTGTATACCATGACACTTCGATTTTCTCTGAGAGATAATATCGATCAAAGGTCAGTGGCAGAACTCCGCTTGATCTTTAACATAATTGAGACAAGGCGCATAAATGGTGGCTTTCACCGAATTAAGGGTTTTGTGCAGCTCAAATTTTACAACGCAAATGTCTGCGATTTTTTGGGTTGATAAGAACTTGTTTGCAACGTTTTCGTTTTTTACAAGTAACAGTGAGTGACCGTCTTTCATCTCAGATATATTGTCGATTTCGGAGCTTATACCCTTTAGAGCTTTGTGGGCGGCAAAACATGAATACCTATTCAGTGGTTTTTTTTTTTGTATCTAATGTATTAGCTACCAAGAATTTAGGATTTTCGCTTTTTACTGTGGGAAGTAATGGAAAAGATTCTTTTGTGGGATTCGTTTGCGATTCGGACTTTCCATCAATATGGAAAATCTACTGCTGCCCAAGAGGGTGCCCGTAGGTGACATATTTACACTTCTTTCACTACTTCTGTATTTTCAGTAAACTAGCACGCGCGTGGCGAAAGAAAAAACAAAGCTAAAACGAAAATAGAAAGAAGATTAGATCACACACGTCAGTGATAACGAATTGACAAACTCGAGAGCTCAAAATAAACACAACTGTATTGCACGAGAATCAGTCGATGACTGTTCGTAAATTTAATAAATATAATTTTCAAGTGTGTCTTTTTTGATAGCCGTGGAATCGTCCGCAAAGAATTTCTTCCACCGGGGCAAACCGTAAATCAAGTCTACTATTGCCAAATACTCGAAAGAATGCGAACACGAGACAACAGGGTGCGCCCAGTCATTGATCGTAACTGGATCTTTCATCACGACAACACGCGGTGGGACACCGCCCTCAGCGTCTCCCAGTATTTGGCCTCTAAAGGCCGCCTTATTCGCCCAATAACTGTGACTTTTTTTGTTCCCTAGAACAAACTCGGTGGTCAAAGGGACCCATTTTGAGTCGATTGAGCACATCCAGGCTGTCGTGACGAGGCTACTCGGGGACACAAAAGTCGAAGCGTTCCAGAAATGTTACGAAGCATAGAAAACGCGCTGGAATCGTTGTGTAGCTGCTCAAGGGGGCAGCTTTAAAGGGAATGGCAGAGTTGTAAAATTATTTTCAAATATACGGTTTTTATGGAATCAGTCTCAATACTTCATTGTCACACCTCGTATGACGCTCTCATTAGGACGCGGTAGTATCTTATCTGCAATCGGGTATTTCGGGGTGAGTTGCACAAAGCGTTGGTTAACAAGTAGATTACCAAGGTCTTTAAACATAAGCACTTTGTTGCGATGGAGATAAGTAGATATCTCAGAATTTGTTTAAATAATTTGGAAAGGCAGCGTAATAGGGTGATTGTAATGTAAGAAGACGTCTGTCTGATCTTTGCCTTTACAAACGGTAAGAGTATATAATATTGGTATCCAGAACAATAGACCAACTAACAGATTACCGGTTCACGGATTGAGTTGGCTGCTGGGTATTAATTTGCCTGAGCTCAAATCGGAGGATTCGAATGACTACCACCCGATAATCGAACTAGGGTGTGAAGTTTTCAAAACTGAGCAGTCGCAGCAGCTTAGCTTCGCTATCTCGCTAAGGTCTGCAAAGGTTGCTGCCCCTAGAGAGTTTCACCTGCGGGATTTCGCAGAGAAAGTGCCTAAAGTTTTCAGGTTATTCATTTTGTCCAAAACTTCTTCAGAAATCGTTAGATAGTACGCCCAACCTCTCTATGCCCAATAGTAGCTTTACAGACTTTAGGTTTTCGCACGCCACAATTTTTATGTTTCCCTGGAACCAGCCCGCCTCCCTTCAGGATGGCATTGTTCCAGGGCTATTGAGAAATACTTGCAGGGCGAAATCTGCCTTAACCCACTTCTATCAGGCTCTAAGTGTCTGACCATCTTCTTGGCTGTCATCGACTGTTCCCAGGAAAAGGTCTTCTTTCAGAAAAAGATGGCTCCTAAGCGTTGGCTTATCCTCAGGGACAAGGAACTCGAAACTTAGGTCACTCTATCCCAGCTGGGATTTGTCGTTATTTTATTTAACACTTTCCTCTTCAAGTTTCACTTCCCTCTCGCTTTCTTAAAAATACAATCCATAACACCCTTTAGCAACCGCCCATTCAGTGCGGAACTTAGGACCGGATGTTTGCCAAATTAAAAAAACGATCCAGATTAGATATTACCTGACATTATTTAGCATAATAAGACTTTCCACTTCCGACTGTTTTGCTTAAAATTTAATCTTATCAAAATAACCACTTTACTATTCGGAAATAAATTAAGGTTTGTATGTGCATGATGGTAGTAACTTATCAACTCACTACTTGATAGCTCGCAGATATTGATTTATTGAACTATTCATAACATTGTTTCTCAACTATATAAAAGAAGACCTAAAATTTAAGCCATCAGTGTGCTTCACTATTCGCAAAGAAAAGAACGAACGAGTGATCATGGGAATTATAAGGAGTTTATTAATCATCTCCTTGATTTTGGGACTAACTGTAAGCACGTTCTCTCACCCACATAATAGTGGTCGTATACTGATACAATGATTTTTCTAATTTCGATAGACAGCTGCAGCCGTACGGGAAGACACACGTAAGCTAACTCTAAAGTGGTCACCATTGAATTCACCCGAAAAGAACACAACATGGGCTCCTCCACAATGGAACACAACTTGGGCTCCTCCACAATGGAACACAACTTGGGGTCCTCCACAATGGAACACAACTTGGGCTCCTCCACAATGGAACACCACTTGGGCTCCTCCACAAGGTAATGGTACCTGGGCACCACCGAATTGGAACACAACTTGGGCTCCTCCACAATGGAACACAACTTGGGGTCCTCCACAAAGTAATGCTACCTGGGCACCACCGAATTGGAACACAACTTGGGCTCCTCCACAATGGAACACAACTTGGGGTCCTCCACAATGGAACACAACTTGGGCTCCTCCACAATGGAACACAACTTGGGCTCCTCCACAATGGAACACAACTTGGGGTCCTCCACAATGGAACACAACTTGGGGTCCACCACAATGGAACACAACTTGGGCTCCTCCACAATGGAACACAACTTGGGCTCCTCCACAATGGAACACAACTTGGGGTCCTCCACAATGGAACACAACTTGGGCTCCACCACAATGGAACACAACTTGGGCTCCTCCACAATGGAACACAACTTGGGCTCCTCCACAATGGAACACAACTTGGGCTCCTCCACAATGGACCACAACTTGGGCTCCTCCAAAATGGAACACAACTTGGGCTCCTCCACAATGGAACACAACTTGGGCTCCTCCACAATGGAACACAACTTGGGCTCCACCACAATGGAACACAACTTGGGCTCCTCCACAATGGAACACAACTTGGGCTCCTCCACAAGGTAATGGTACCTGGGCGCCACCGAATTGGAACACAACTTGGGCTCCTCCACAATGGAACACAACTTGGGCTCAACCACAATGGAACACAACTTGGGCTCCTCCACAATGGAACACAACTTGGGCTCCTCCACAATGGACCACAACTTGGGCTCCTCCAAAATGGAACACAACTTGGGCTCCTCCAAAATGGAACACAACTTGGGGTCCTCCACAATGGAACACAACTTGGGCTCCACCACAATGGAACACAACTTGGGCTCCTCCACAAGGTAATGGTACCTGGGCGCCACCGAATTGGAACACAACTTGGGCTCCTCCACAATGGAACACAACGTGGGCTCCTCCACAATGGAACACAACTTGGGCTCCTCCACAATGGAACACAACTTGGGCTCCTCCACAATGGAACACAACTTGGGGTCCTCCACAATGGAACACAACTTGGGCTCCTCCACAATGGAACACAACTTGGGCTCCTCCACAAGGTAATGGTACCTGGGCGCCACCGAATTGGAACACAACTTGGGCTCCTCCACAATGGAACACAACGTGGGCTCCTCCACAATGGAACACAACTTGGGCTCCTCCACAATGGAACACAACTTGGGCTCCTCCACAATGGAACACCACTTGGGCTCCTCCACAATGGAACACAACTTGGGGTCCTCCACAATGGAACACAACTTGGGCTCCTCCACAATGGAACACCACTTGGGCTCCTCCACAATGGAACACCACTTGGGCTCCTCCACAATGGAACACAACTTGGGGTCCTCCACAATGGAACACAACTTGGGCTCCTCCACAATGGAACACAACTTGGGCTCCTCCACAATGGAACACAACTTGGGCTCCTCCACAAGGTAATGGTACCTGGGCGCCACCGAATTGGAACACAACTTGGGCTCCTCCACAATGGAACACAACGTGGGCTCCTCCACAATGGAACACAACTTGGGCTCCTCCACAATGGAACACAACTTGGGCTCCTCCACAATGGAACACCACTTGGGCTCCTCCACAATGGAACACAACTTGGGCTCCTCCACAAGGTAATGGTACCTGGACACCACCGAATTGGAA